>JANCMA020500720.1:0-20332 GCA_024336925.2 Zoanthus solanderi | reverse complement strand
CCAATTAACATTCATGCCAAATCTCAAGTCGATCGGTCTACGCATAACAAAAATCTTGGGGAGGGGTCCAACAAGCCTTCCCCCCACCCCCCCTTGAGGTTATATGTTTGGCTAAAAGGCTTGAGGCTTTAAGGGATAAAGCTAAATAACATGTTTACACTTTAAACAAAACCTCATTTGTTTTACTTTAATATGGCAAACCGTCAGAATTGTTTAGTGTTTCTAATATTTCATGATAGTTAGAAACAACCGAAGAAGAACATTAAACTGATTACGTCTAAAACTAATCACCAACCATTGCAGTTGTAAAGAAGATCCGCTTGCTTGACGTCTTGGGGGCTCAGCCCAATCCGCTGACCAAGCTGAATAACTGTCGGGTCCTTGCTGCGAATAGTGAGTTTTCCACGCCCGAAGGCAGTGGAAGAATAGTGCATTACTGACTTGTAGTCGTATGGTACACCAAGCGAGTCGATCATCGTGCGGTTGTACCCATTAAAATTTTTCTTTCTACCTACAAAATATAACACATAAAGTGAGTGAGTCTAGTTACGTTATTACCAAGACAAGTTTTATGCATGTTGTGCAGTAGTTTCTGTAGTAAATATTATCAGTGACCTCATAAGTAAGTTGCTGTTTGTATAGAGCCCATCCCAAGCGAATTTAATTTCTTATATTTAAAGGTATAATTTCCTGCGCTCCGCCATTTTTCATTGTGTCTTGGATTCAGTGCCACTACTCACTCTTGACAAATACGCCATTTTTCTAATGCAAAATTTTATTCGCCCGCTGGTGAATTAATAAGACAAAATTTGACCCAACAAAACTATTTTACCCCCAGAGAGGACTGAAACTGGCAAAATTTTGCATTAGAAAAATTTCGTATCCAATGGCATGAACCAGTGGAGGTCTGGAACTGTATTAAACGGTATTAAATACATTTAATATTTTTTCCTTATAATTTAATTAATCAAATGAAATTAATCTTTTTAAAGCAACAAGTTTGTAATACTTTGAATGTCTGTACGTATATATGTTTCTTTTTCTGGCAAATAAATAAACTTATTTAGTCGAAAACGTTTGAGTTTTTAACCAATATAACATTTTAGCCTTTTTTATCACATTTTAAACTTAAGTGTTATTAAAAGTAGAACCATCATTAGAATCCGAGCCCAAAATCTTCAGAGACGTGATTCCTGCTAGCACATAGTGTCCCCTCATTAAATATGCAAGACTCCACATAATGTCCCACTTTTGCCAATCTTCTGCGCATGCATGCGCGCAGCCTCATTAAATATGCAAGAATGCCAATGTTCTGCGCAAATTTTAAACTGAAGTGTTATCAAATGAATTGATATAATATTTAGTTTTTTTATATTCTTCATTTAATCGAGTTTATTTTAATTTATACTTATTCTTCGTGAAGTGTTTTAACTTTACGTTCTGGAATGTTTTCCCACAAAATTTCCACGAAATCGTCTCTGTCCGGTCGGCTTTGCTCATGCCAGAATCCAAGTGCGTGACCTAAACAAATGTTCTCCGTTAGTAAACATATTGGATAATTATATCTTATTTGAAATATTCTTATTGAAATTAAATAAAAGAAAATCAATGTAAGTAATCTTTCAATCCGAGTTTCTCTGGTATTCATGAAAAACTAACATGCAAGTTTTTATATGTTAATTTTATCTTCATTTTAACTTTTATTGATAGTGCATAAGAATACAATTACAGCTTTTTCTTTATATGCAATTGCTTAGTTTCCAATTTTTTGCTGGTGAAGCAGGTTCCTGCAGATAATATTAGAATATTTTCTTCGGAAAACCCGCGATCAAGGCCACTTGCTGATTTGATTTTGGGAGCTTACAAAAACGGTTAGGCTTAATGGCATTCTAGTTGTTTTCTAACTCAACCATAGTGGGTTGTTTCATCGCATCACGATTGAAGGTGATTGAAGCTTATGTTCATTTATTTCCAGTGCGGTGTTTCCCCTGAAGTGTTTTTATCGAGAAAGTTGCTTTGAATCGTTGTAGATAATTAGTCAGCAAAATTCGGGTAATAAGCTAAGTAAGTTAACTTTAAAAACTAACACGACCTTCAAATAGTTTTCATCCCTTGTCTCATCTTGCAGGTGGAACTCATTTCGTTTTTGCAAGTTGCAGACTTAACTCCATTAGCTTAAAGCTTACAAACGGTACCATTTTTCTGTATCTTCTTTCTAGTGTTTTATTATATGCTATTGTCAAAAGAGGATGAAGGGTAAGAAAGTATATCCTCCATATGGGTCTTATTCCTGGGGTAATCCCTCTTAAGTTATTTTTAGACATGGTTACCAGCTCTTCCGCGGATATTACTCGTTCGTTGCGTGGATGTTTTCGTAGAATAGACGTGGAAGAATAGTCAAGTTCGTTGAAAAAACTTAAAAGACTTTGCTCACCATTTTTTGCCATTTTATCTCAGGTCATTTTGTGAAAAAACCACGGAACAGACGAGTAAAATCCGCGGAAGAGCTGGGTACCATGTCTAAAAATAACTTGCACTGAGAGAGATTACCCAGGAATAAGATCTATATGGCTTACTCTTCATTCTCTCTTGCTATTGTTTATATCTCTACATACAAAAGTACAAGCACACCATCGTTATCTTTAATTTGATTATTTCTATTTCTTTGTTCTAGTGCTTTATTAGTAAAATGCTACTGGTTTAACGTGTACGCACGTTTCGGTTTTTTTATTCACTTTACTATTTTAAAACTGATATCAAGTGGACATCGGAAAGAGTATTTTTCGAACGCCTTTAAATACATGCCATAATTTCACCATCTCTGACGCACTGAGTTTTTTTTCCCGAAACAGGCTTTCCTTTAAGGGATTTGGACGAAAACCGGAGACTCCGCCCGGAGAAGGGAAGTAGGGCTAGACCTCTCCTCCCTTTCTTCGATCGTAATCGCAATCTCCTAATCGCATCCAGATCTAGGACTTTTTGATAGTGTATATCTTATCTTACTTAATCAACTCTATACTGTAACGTTAATCACCTTCGTAAGTAAAAGAATAACCTGATGTTTCTAGCGTCAGTCCTTCAACTGCACCTAACTCAGACTCGAAACCTCAAACGCAGTAACAACGTTATGATTTTGCATCTGTTTTCTAATACGATTTAGGAAAACTCATGGCGTTTGGTCGCTAGTTATTATTAAGATATTTTGAAAGTTGTTTCAAAATTAGTGAAAGATTGCTTACTGAATGAGCCTGATCGCAGGCCTTCTACATGCCCACTTATGTCCAGAATCGACCGCAGCAACGAAAGCTCCAAAATCCACGAAATTTACAAACACCACCACAAAAAACCCGAAAACCCCGAAATCTCAAACATTTTAAAATTATTATTTATTGAAGCATTATTATTTAAGCTCTAAGATTACGTTGTTTTAGTGTTGAAGTGATAAAATCGTGTTATTTATTTAACCATTATTATTCAAGTTTCAAGATTACGTTGTTTTCGTTGTTTTAGTGTTGAAGTGATAAAATCATGTTTTTCGTTACTGCGGTCGACTGGACATATCTCTACATGCCGGCCTGTAATAATATGTCCCTGTACTCACCAATTTCGTGCACTACTGTGCCTGTCCTCCAGCATGTGTTCTTTAATGAGATTCTCTGCTTTCCCCCTCTTCGTCCAACGTAAGAATAGCATCTTAATAAAACAGTGTTTAATATATCTCAGTGATAAGTGAAAGCAGTTTGCATTATAGAACGTGTAGTTTCGATGTTTATTTTCAACGATGTTGTGTAAGGCCCGAAGGACAAGAGGACTTGAAAGAACAATTATTTGAATGACTTCTAAGTAAAAAATCAAACGTAATTAAGAGTTAATTGTTAACTTAAGTTAATATTTAACTCTTTCTGGAAACAATCTATTTGCTCCACATTGCCAGCAATTAGGAACGATAATTTGAAATCCAGTTTGCCAGCTAGGACTTCATCAAAAGTTGGTTTCCCAGCCACATGGTTCTTGTTGCCAACGTAACATGTTGAAAGCAGGAATACAATCAAAGGAAACCAAGGTTAAGAAAGATTAAACGTGGTAACCTGGTAAAGAGTCACGTGATCTTGATCATATTTTAATCGCCATCTTGTTTAGTAAAGTTGTGTGTTTTGATTAACTAAGAATAAAGCCTAGTTCAACGACTGGAAAGCGGCAATTATTATAATAAATATTTCCATCATCACCATCATCACTATCACTACAATCCTCATCGCTATCATAATTATCATCAACACCACCATCACGATCACGATCATCATCATCATCATCATCATCATCATCAACACCACCATCATCATCATCATCACCATCATCATCATCATCACCATCATCATCACCATCATCATTATCATCATCATCACCATCACGATCATCATCATCATCATCAACACCACCATCATCATCATCACCATCATCATCATCATCATCATCATCATCATCATCACCACAACCATCATCATCATCACCATCATCATCATCATCACTACAACCATCATCATCACCATCATCATTATCATCACCACCATCACGATCATCATCATCATCATCAACACCACCATCATCATCATCATCATCATCAACACCACCATCATCATCATCATCATCATCATCAACATCACCATCATCATCACCATCACCACAACCATCATCATCACCATCATCATCACCACAACCATCACCATCACCATCACGATCATCATCATTATAAACATGACCATCAACGGCTATCATCATTTTTGCCATCATCACCACTACCACCATCATCATCCAATTACTGTCTTCCTACAAGAAATATGTAATTTAATGGAACAAGCTGTGAATTGATAGCAATATTTAAGCTCAAGATGGAATCATTAGAGCTCGACCACAGAAATAATAATAGTAAAAGATGCAAAAGCAATTAAAAGATTCTGTTCAACAATCAAAAACATTAAGAAGAAGAAGAAAATCGGGACAAAATGAAATAAAAGGTTTTTGTCCTACCCTTTTCCAATGAAAAACTCAATGTAATCTGTTTCGTTTGTTCTTCTTACAAATTTCAAACAAGAATTTTCTTCCCATTCCCTCATTGCAGTCCCTATTGCCTCACGAGCCTTTTGATAAGCCTCTGTTAAGAAATCGATTAACTGAATAAGCAACTTTTTATTTGCTGAAATGAAGGGTTATTTATTTTAATTATGGTGGGTGACTTGTCCTTTTCAGCTTATCGCTGAACCCACTAGTGAAAGACTTTTTTTTAGCACATTAAATGACACTAGAAAAGGATAGAGAAAAGAAGCTTTATTACACGACGCTGTGGTGCCTTCATGATGGTTACAGTGTATTGTCAAGTGAAAACTAGTTTTCACAATTATGAATTGATTGATCAAAAATAAAATGCAAACAGCAGAAATAAACATATTCGTTTTAATCATATCAACTTGACGTTTCGTATGTTCCAACATTCATTATCAAAAGTGTAAAACCATTAAAATTTTGAAATTCAAAATACAAGGAATAATGAAAAAGCGAGAGGAATGAGACTGAAAGTGAAACAAAACAAGACTATACTAGCAAAGTGACAGCTTGTCACTTGAAACATTGACATTTATAAATGGTTTAAGTTCTTGTATTAATAAAGTTTCTGTAATTTTACAGTGTTGATATGTTTTTCCAAGAATATCAAAATGATCCCATTTGATGTTATGACCAGTGACTTTGACGTGGTCAGCAATAGCAGAAGTATTTTCATTTCAAGTGAGGGTATTAAAATGTTCAGATATCCTGTCGCAGAGTCTACGCTTAGTTTTCCCTATGTTAATGCGTTCGGAAAATTTAAGTTTCCGCCGAATTTAATAACCATTCCGGTAATTTTAAGGCTGACAGCTGCTGATGAAAGTTTTTGTATTTAATCATAAAACGCCAGAATGACTAGGTTTGAGTACTAACTTCTTTCTAATATTCTTTGTAAGAATATTAATATTCAAATATTTTTCACCACCTTTTAGATCGGCCGCTTTTTCAGCCCTAAAGAATCAATTCCCATAGATCAAGATCTCGTGTAGTTTACAAGTTTGTTTGTACGGGTTGTAACGCCTGCTACAGGTGAAGCTTTTCGTCATTTTTCCACACGCGTTCGTGAACACCTTTGTTTAGACAAAAGTTCCAACATTTTTAAACACCTAGGTGAGTCAAGGGCATGCAGTGATGCATGTTCTAATGAATGCTTTTCTATAATTGATTCAGGCACTGCATATTAATTTATCTAAGCCTTCTCTATATCAACAGGCTAAACATACCAACCTGAAGCTTTGTTACTAGTCTTTGTATTGATGCAAATTGCTCTTCACTATAAATTACATTTGTTTCCACTCATTCTTGTATCACTCTGATGGTGGCAGTTGTAACTGCTAAAACATGTCAGTTTTTAAACTAAAAAATGTCGTCATTTTTACCAATTTAACTTCTTTCTCAACAAATTGCTTTGAGCCTGTGTATAATTAGCGCAATATTTAGCCTGCCAGCCAGTTCTCCTGTAGTGAGCGAGCGGCGAAGCCCCGAGATAATGATTCGCAAGTCGTATCAACGTTTTACGTTGAACTACTTTCTCAACTTCGTAGAACCAGATACCGGCACTCACGAACTGTATTCTCCTTTATCACGCTAAAATAACATAAAATACTTGACCAAATTAAAAAAAATAGTTTGAGTAATATCTAATTTGCCACATAGTACGGTTACAAAGATTCAAAGATGATTATAGCTCGTAAACTTACGAAAATGTGAGTTTTGAATAACGTACATTTTCGCAAGCAAATGTGTGGTGGTAGTAGTGAAGTAACAAACACATTTCAAGGTATGTAGATAAGTTAGTCTGTAGTTTTACACTAGCTGCTTAACCAATAATATTAACTTTAACTTTAACTTTATGCAATACAATTTAATATCTGAGAGAATCAAGTAAATGAAATTAATTAATAAATAGTGTTTAAAACTGTTAATTAATTCATAGTTTATGAGCTATCTTCTCAAAACAGGACTATTTTTGTCACGGCAAATTTGATGATTCTCGTTTTCCATAATGTATTTTTTGTTTTTATATTAGTTTGACAAAGGTCTATACACTCAATGCATTGAAAATTGTTACATATTGTTTCTCTTTTCATTAGGCCGTTTACTTAATTTTAAAATATTGCGGAGAGAACAGGAATTTTGCCTCTAGAAATTGAGGTACGTTTAATATCTTTGATAACTTTGTTTATTTCTCGTTTCAATACCAACTTAACATTGTATATTAAATTGTTCTTAATTGTTTCCCACGAAATTTGACGCACAGTAGTAAAAAAGCTTAAAAACGCAAAAAAATAAATGCTCCGAAAAATAACGCTAAAATGCTCTTCAAAACAAAAAAATATGGAAAAGAAAACCTTTTCAATGCAAGCTTAAAACACGGAAGCATATCGAACAAGGAAATGATGGTTTTCTACTGCACGGGCCATATATAGGGATGTACAAAATTGACGTATGGATGAGTAAGGAAGTATTGTCGAAGAGGAGTTTTCTATATAACACATGGCCCTCATTACCCTAATCACAATACAAATTTAAACAACAATCAAATAAAATATTTCGATTAAAATTATTCATATCCTACATTTATAGTCAATCCAATAATTGAATAAATAAAATTCATTTATAATTGGAAAAAAGAAAACCAATAATCTAAAAGAAATAGCAGCTATAATAAAATAGAAAACGGCACGCAAAGCTACAAAGCTCTTCAAGATGTGGCCTCTTGTCGCATCCTTTTGAGTATGAAAGAGAATATATCCAATATGCTAATACAAAATGCTTTAACCGTGTGTGTCACATTTCTTCTTCACCCGTCAATCAATTCACGCAAATTTAGATTTTATAGACGGGTTCTTCCTGCAGCTTAACTTGAATAATCATAACTGTTCAACAAGCTCGAAGCAGGAGGAAAAAGGTTTGTGTTTTTTTTCTTTGGATGCTGCAAATTTTGGTCAAAATCAAAACCTGGTTATCTGTAGCTGTTTTAAGATGTCAGTGCAGCGCAAAACTGTAGTCGTGTTTCGTCTTTGTGGTTTTTACCTTTGATGCAATATTGTATTTTCATAGACAACAGGCAGCTGCTCTGAACCGATAAGAACTTCCAGTATTTGAAACTGGCTGCATATATATGTATATATATAAAAATATGGAACGCCATAGCTGTCTTAAGTCATCATTTATCATTATAATCGGTGCTTTTATCATTATGTGCAGTGCTTTGGTCATTATATTTGGTACTTTCATCATGATATTCAGTGCTGTTATCATTATATGCAGTACTTTTGTCAATATATTCGGTGCTTTTATCATTATATTCGGTGCTTTTATCATTATATTCGGTGATTTCATCATTATATTCGGTGCTTTTATCATTATATTCGGTGCATTTGTCATTATATTCGGTGATTTCATCATTATATTCGGTGCTTTTATCATTATATTAAGTCTTCGACGAGCAAACCATTCCCGATATAGGCATTGTCGCTGACTTATTTACCATCGAATACAATAGTTTGAGACGACGCTGAGCTGCTCCAAGCACACCAAACCAAAATATAGGTTCAAAATATGTTGGAAAATTTATCTATATTTTATAAAATTGAAGTTTCAAATTCACCACGAGCATTTATCGATTGTAAAAAACTTCTTAAAAACTCGCTTTATAGATTATTACTGAGATTTTCATAACATTGCATATTTTATTATATTCCGTTTATTTGTACTGAAGTAAATACAGTAAAATGTATGGTATATGGAAACGTACGGACTTAAATCACTCTGAAAATTAGTTTAAGGTAGCTTAGCACTGGCCATTGCTACTGCAAGACATTTATATTCGAGCGATTCATGAAATTTCGAACATATTAAAGCAGTATTATTTCTAAACAAGTACAATGGTCAATGCCTTATTTCAGCAGCACTCGCATCACTTTACCTTCTTTTAGAAACTTCTAGTTTACTACTGCCTTTCCTTCAACTATCCCACTTCATTAGCCGCAAACTTTTTTCAAAGGATTTTTAGCCATCACCAAAATATAGCAACTCCATTCAAAATTTTCTAAACACAACTTTCTTTTCACTCATTTTCTTTTCACTCATCCTTCTATTGTTGCTCCCGCAGGGTTTTGGCCCAAACCCGAAGAGGCGAAATAGAAGTCCCCGCACGTAATATATATATATACAAGTTTGAATTACATATAAAATACAGATACAGTACGGTGGTGGAAATTATCTCGATTTGGAAATACTAGGAGTGCATAGTCGTATCGGGTAATTTTTTGAGCTATCACCAAGTTTGAACAAAGATAATTTAAAACTGACAAGTATCACGACAAAGGTTATTTATCTGACATATGTTAGAACTAATTAAGCCAGTTATAAGATATTTTTAAGACGCTAAACCGAATAAGTTTTGGATTTTAATTGTTAAATTTTAATATTTTTTTATTGTTTTGTTGGCTAAAGCTACGTAAGGTAAAAATTCTAAACGCATTTAGACAAAGATTAAGTGTTAGCAAAAGCAAGTGAAATTAGTACGCAGACGTCGTTTTAAATCGATTCTATGCTCCTCTGGGAAACAACAAAAAATTACACTTTTCCTATTAATTTTGTTTTGTTTTGAAATCTAGCACGTTCTTTTGCGTCCCAGTAACTATTCCAGGGGCTAAATTAAATTACCATACAAAGTATCACGTCTTAGTAAAGGCGGGGGCAGCTGTAGTGAGAACTATGCCTTGTTTATCAGTAATGGTAAAAGCGCAATGCTTGTGGGATGTGGCTATAACGATGAACTCAAGTATAGATAGCACAAACGTGCTAGCAGCTAACTATAAGCCACTATATTGGGCCTGAGTCTGTTTCCTAGCTATGCCATGCTGACGAGGCCTAAAAAGGTCGAAACAGCTGTCCATGGCTGCTAGCAATCAGGCTCACAATTATCTATGGTAGATTTAAGGGGTAATGTTACTGAGGCCTAATAAGGTCTAAACAGCTGTCCATGGCTGCTAACATTCAGGCTCACTATTATTTATGGTAGATTAAGGGGTAATGTTACCGAGGGGACTAATAAGGTCGAAACAGCTGTCCATGGCTGCTAGCAATCAGGCTCACTAATTTTTATGGTAGTTTAAAGGGGTAAAGCCTGCTACCAATGTGGCCATAGTGCCCTATATCGTGGCTTCAAGCTAACTTCTTTTAATTTGTTTATGGCGGCAATATTAATTGTCGTGTATACAGGACCATTTCACTCCTTACTCTTGAAACATGGTTCGGTCAAATAAGTTTCTACAGGATTGCTCTGTTTGCCAATCCGTAGCTTAACTTGTTAGTGAACGGATGTCAGATGCGTTTGAGTCAAAACAAAAAGTTACAGCTTTGAGCATAAACTAAACAACTGACTTTGGGGTTGGTGGTTTATTTTATACTCGCTATACATCCACCGTACTGACAAGTCCTAAATAGAACGAAACGGCTGTCTGCGATTGCAGTTGCTGCTTGGCTTTTTCCGAGCTTCGAATTTTATATTCATATTGGTTCACTGCATGTCAACTTAATTTTCACGTAATGCATCAGCTAACATTTATCTTCGCTGCAACGAAGGACTAGGTCATGTCAGTGTTGTTGTTTTTATCTTTTTCAGTAATGTAATTAAAACTTAAAAGTCAATAACTCTTATAAAACTAATGCTGATATGAATTATAAAGATGTAGGGCTAGGATATACAGAACAACAGCAAATTCCAGAAATTTGATTTTTTTAATTTCGTGGACAACGAAGTGTGAATACATTTACACAATCATTCAGAAAACAATATCGAAAGTTAGTTTTCAAATACCACCTACTTTAAGATATTTTCTAGCTTTTCAAATGACAGTTCTAGATTATGCGAGTGTCATCTTTCCTCGTGGCACCGTGAGAAATCATCAAGCTCTGTCTTTAAATTTAAGTTTGAGTGGCTTTGATGGACATAACGTGAGCCTTTGGAGTGGCTGGACAGGTTCTGGTTCGTCGTAGCTCATGTCAAACTCGTGAAGTAACTACAATAAATATTCGGTGAAAAATCAACTAAGACAAACTGTATTCAAAAATCACAAAACACCTTAGGAAAAATTATGAAAGTTAGATGTTTATACCTTAACAGAAAATGATCTAAAATTGGCACATTGCACGGAACCAGTTTTGGAAAAACACTCAGAACAATAGCGACTGTTATAGCCTACGAGAAACGTCATATGGACATTAGGAGGAGGGAGGAAGGGGGATTGGTAACAACTTTATACAAATTTAAAGCAATGACCCACTTGCTCTGTTATTGGATACATAATGCCTTGGACAGTGCATAATAGTGAACGAATATGATTGGATATGATGTGTTTGAGTCGGTGTCAAGTTAGAGCTTCCGAGCACTAATAAGCAATTGGCTTTCGGGCTGGCGATTTTATTCTTTGCGCGTTACACCAAAAAAAGGGCGAAACAGATGTCAGCGGTTGCAGTCGCTGGCTTGTTCCGAGCTCTTATTCATATTGTTTCACTGAAAAGTTAATTTTCATCTAGAAGATCAGCCATTCATTTATTATTGCAGTGCATCATAGTCTTGGACAAGACAAGGAAAGTCTTGTTGTGTTTACTTTTGATCATGATCGCAGTTCTTATATTTGGGACGTGAATTAATGTGTCTTCGAAAACTTCCTCGTAGTGATGTAATCTGAAGTTATCAGACATGGCACGTGGTTCAAGACTTTTACTTCATTGCTGGTTTTAGTACATTCCGGAATACACAATAGAGCATGACTCCAGATTAAGCCAATATCAAAAATATCATAATACTTTTTGTTTGTCCCTACAAATTCTTCATAAGCAAGATTTTGCATATGCAAAATTTTGAAGGGACAAATAAAAAGTATTATGGTATGATAAGATCAGTGGCAGATTGAAGCCTGACCCAGAATATAGATGCAGTAGATGTCGAGGCACAGCACGCCCCATTGTCGGAAGACCCTGTGATAGCATATTGGTCAACGAGCAGTCTGTAGAGGTAGTAGATACCATCTGTTGCCTTGGAGACACCATTTGTGCTGGAGGTGGTTGTAAAGCAGCCACCATCACTTGAGTGAGAACTGCCTGGGGCAAATTCAGAGACCTCTTACCCTTGCTGGGAAACCGAGCATTGGCATTGCCTACCCGTGGCAGGATCAACAACTCTTGTGTATATGTGCTATGCTCTATGCCAGCAAATACTGGCCCTCCGGATTCCTGAATCCAGGAAACGTTTGCTCGTAGAATCAGTAATACAGAAAATGATTTGCTTGTGGAATCTGGAATCGTACTCTTTGGAATCCGGAATCCAGATCTAGGAATCTACAGTTGTAATTTTACAGTGTCTCAGCAACTACTCATCCAATGTAAGGTAATCCCTATTCCGGAATCCAGGAAAAATTTGCTTGTGTAATCAGGAATCCAGAAAATATTTGTTTGTGGAATCCGGAATCCTACTCTTTGGAATCCGAAATCAAGGTATAGGAATCTACAGTTGTCATTTACAGTGTCTCGGCAACTATTCACCCCTACATGTAATTCCGGAATCTAGGAAACATTTGCTCTTGGAATTCGGAATATAGGAAATATTTGCTTGTGGGGTCCGAAATCCAAGTCTAGGAATTCAGAATCCTGGAAAGCAAACCTTTTAGAATCCGAAAACCACTGAGGTAGAATCTTGAATTCAGTACCTGGGATCTAGAGTTCACGTCATGGAATCCGAAAGCAAAGATTACCATGGATTACCTTACATGGGGCGATATCTACTGGTAGCCTAAGGGAACTGTCAGTAAATTATTAAAGGTAGACCATTTCGTGAACATGGTGTTCCAGCTATTATAATTGTCCAGACAGAAACAATGAGGGAACTGTCAGTAAATCATTGGAGGCAGAACATTTCGGGCACATGGTTTTCCAGCTATTGTAAGTGTCCAGACAGAAATAATTTAACAAAGTTGCCATATATTTCATTAGGGACCTTTAGCAACGACAACGGGAACGCCAACGACGACGGCTCAAAAAAATTACATTTCTTGTTCACTCTTTACTTCTTTCTGCAGGTTAATAACGTTTGATTCTTTGACTTAAACTTTGTGAATAGAAAAACGATTAAATGTTTCTCTAGGAAGCTAAATAAATACTGAGAAGGTTTTTGCTTATTACGTCCTCGTAGTATTCACAACTCTAAAAAAGGTCTCTTCACGTTCTAACTTTATCGACAACTCCGTGCAGGTGCTCTGCTCGATGCATTCCAACGTGCAGTTATTGTATTTACTATTGTTCTTTGCCATCGGCGTCGACGTCGCCGTCCTCAATGCTAAAGGTCACTTGTAACTTACAGAGACGCGCCTTATCTTGGAACAGAAGTTTTGGCTGTTCTTAGTTAGTCCGCGTCCTAAATAAAACGTAAACTTTCTCGTATAAATGGTTTCGCGTCCGGCTAAATAAGACGTGAACTATAAGTGCGCATGTATCAAAAAAAAAGACGCAAATCATTTATACGAGATGTTCACGTCTTATGTATATTATAGGACACGAACGTATATATGGTACAGTTTACAGTCTTATTCTCTCCCGTATAAATGGCCCTATGATGCAGACACGTTTGAAGAACTGTTATTAAGACAAATTTTTATGACTAGCGTATTAGTGTCCAAAGTAGGGAAACAATATAACTAAGTTTGTGCTTGAATAACTGGTAAAGCTCGTTTGTCTTTTATTTTTTTCGATGCCAACTGTTGGCGTTAATCTCTTACTATGTGTAAGGGTGGATGTTAAGTAAGGATTTGCCACGCATCAACGATGGAATAAACATAAATGAGTGGAGTGCGATTCCAGGTAAAATCCACAAGAGAAATCCTGACAGTTACACGCTAATGTATTAGAAGCATAACTTGTAAGATTATTACTCATCTCCCATCTAGCTAAATATTAAAATCTTGTTATCAGACCACATCACAAAAAGAATTTGTCTCATTGGGCAATGAACGAAGTTCCTTCCTTTAAACTTGTTGGTCATCTGGACACAGATCATTGGACCAAGCTAAAGAAAAAGGTAATTTCGCTTATGCAAAATATTCAAGGTATAAATATTGTTTGGACTTTTTTGCTGTGTTTATGGGAATAAATACGTGATTGTTTAACCTTAGAACTGAACAGATTCAGCGTAAGATTGAAACTGTAAGACCACTGAATAGTACGACCAATTACCAAGATTATAACCACCTAACTGTGTAGTTAGACACAGACAGACAGACAGACAGACAGACAGACAGACAGATAGATAGATAGACGGATGGATGCATGCATGCATGGATGCATGGATGGATGCATGGATCATGGATAGATGGATGCATGGATGGGATGGATGGACGCATGGATGGATGCATTGGAATTGGATGACATCAAAGTACTTATATTGTATAAGCTATAGTCAGGACTCAGTTATTTGTGTGCTTGATCATCAATATTGCGGCCATCTTTTAGCACATAGATTTTGTCATAAATGGAAAAACTACACGAGATATCCACGATATTGATGACCGGCCCATCCACTCACACAAGACTCTTTCCAAGCCCCCTAGCGGTGTACAGTGTTATTATTATGATCAGGGAAGAAAACCAGAAGATCAGCACAAGAGTGAGTAAGAAATTTGATTATTAATAATAAAAACTTTGAACTATAAAACGGTTGAGACAGGACTATATCTACTACGGGTCTTAAATTTGCCTTACGCGAGGCCTTCCAAGGGGTTCAATAAAGTTTGGTTAGGACATCGGGTTACTCTGCCTAACTAGTTGGGAAGGGAGAAATTTTGTAAAAAACCGCTAAAATGCCTTGAAATCTCCACTTAAGTTCAAAGACGACAATAACAATACTTAGTAAATAGTTTTTTTTTTGCATTCGTTTATTCAATTCTCGAAGCTTGTATAGGTTTCCTGTGAGCAAATGCGCTCACTCTAATCCTCAGAATATAGCACTAGCACAAATAAGCTATATCTTTCCAGCCTCATCCCAAGAGAATTACGCCTGCATAACCTTTTTTTCAGAGATATTCAACATGTATCAACAAGAGCTCTTTGACGATCACCACAACACTGATAAACAAGGGAGGCAACAGAGATACAAAACTATGAAGCAAGCTTCAGTATACAATCAACGCGCCAAGAACGGCTTTCAATTTTGGATGGAAAGAGACCCGATCTTAAACCACGTTTCCTGTAAGCCTAATTTAACTCAAATTGAATGAATTGAATGTTGCAGTTTATATGAATATATAATATAGTTCAATATTGATTGAATATGGAATGTTGCAGCTTATATGAATACCACGAGGAATAGCAAAATGATACGTTTTAAACTTTTCTATATCATCCTTCATCCATGAATGCAGAACATACGAACGAGATGCATGGAAGCAGATTCTGAATTTGAAAAAATTTAACCGGACTTCAGTATAACTAATAAATGAGCTAAATTGGTTGAGGGTGAGACAAAGAACGACTCGAAGTTTAACGAAACTTGCAATAACTTGCAGATTAAGGAAATGCTACTGTCTGATCATTACAAACCTTTTAAGTTGTCTTTGGCTTGGACTAGTAGGTGTTGTTGGAATAACTTAAAGGAGCTAACGGTTTTTTCAAAATGTAACAACTGGGAAGTAATGTTCAAAAGATATCTAAGGTAAAGCAAATTTATTAGTTTATCGGATTAGTATTGGAACGAACAAGGGAGAATCCAGGGTAGTGCAACTAGTTTCCAGAAACTAGTCAAACTTTTGACAAAGAATCATTTCTAGTGTGATTTTATTCTTTCAAAGGTTTCTCTAATTTGTTACATAGATTTCTTTCTCTGTGCTTTATAGTCATCTTTCCCTTTCTAAAAACAGGTTATAGCTCTCCTACGCCTTCTTATAGCTTATTTTGACAAAATCGTCCACTCCACTCCTACAACAAATTTTGTCACCCATGCTGGCACCAGTACTTCCTCTGGGTTTTTAACTTAAGTAGTTTGAGAACATTTCCCTAATTATGTTTTAAAAAACCTCAGTCACATTAATCCTTTTTTCTGTTTTTCACTTTACAGTGAGCTCGAAGTATACATTCGGAGCAAAGCACACATTTCACGGTCTTGGTAATGCACCCAGAAACTAGAGTGATAAATTAAAGTTTAATTGGTTATACCTGGGTCACTGGATCTTTTTGAAAACAGCTGCAGTCATCTTGGAGTGGATAAAATACAATATTAGTTTGTATGTTTGATATTGAGTAACCCGCATTCAAGTCTTAGTAGAGGCGATGGTTAATTTGGACTGAAAAAGAGATTTTACAACCCATGCTGGAGAATTTAAAATCTAATTTTTTATGTGTGAAAAATGCATATCACTGCATCTTAAAATGTATGGTGGCGTATTCCATAAGTTTTTGACTAAAGATAAAAGAAATTGTAAGTAATATGACTAGATTCTGTATAATTTAGCAATTTTTTCTGGACCAAGAAACATTTGTGGAATTAATTTTACCCATCAAATTAGTATGCTTGGCAGAGGTTTCACATGTTTCTCTTCTGAAAAGATGAACATCTCTCAAAAAATCTACTAAAGGCCCTTTCAAAACTTTGTACAACTTAATTAACTTATATTCAGCATGTATAAAAGACTACAAAGTTTTAACTGGCAATTTGAATGAAGTGTTTCTCAATAGTGAGCACAGTTGTTACAGATTGATTGTTAATCTTATGAATTAAGTGGCAAATAAACAAATTAAAGTGAAAATGAGAAACTAGCATGTTTTGCATTACTTTCTTGACCAACTTGAAGTTGTTGCTTTTTTGTAAATAAAATGCATTTTATCCAAATATTTTGGTAATTAATAATAAGCAACTAACCACTTCAGAGTTGCTTCTTATCGCATTGAATAAATAAAGACAAATTTAATTTAAAAATAAAATTTTCAAGGGGGCCTACATTCATAAAAGCGTTGACGATGCAGCCATGTAACAAAGATTGATATATCCTCCTATAGAAACCCCTATTCATCCTCTTGCTGTCGCTCTATCTCATAATGTCAACTCCATCGTTCTTCATACCAGTTATACAAAGCTGATAAATTTATATTCAATGTTGTTCATTAGCCTCTGTAAGTGTAAGTCATTCCAGGAATTAATCCAGGTTCTGCATAAAGCTAGCTGACATTGAAAAACAGATCGTCCTGATTGGTCCTGACCTTTTGTGGCGGAAAGACTTAGTGTTTGTACCGTTGAAGAAAGCCGGTCAAAATCAAAGCCAGTTATTGATCGATGCTGACTTTTAAATAACGGTCCAATGTTGTTACTAAACTGAATCCGTTGTTCATCATTCCATTTTGCAAACCAAGACGTAATAATTCTAACTTGTTCATCTGGGTTAGCCATGGACATATTTTATCTCCGCGTTGATTCTTTTAGCAGTAAGAAACAAAAAGCCGATTCAATTTTGGAAAACTTAATTTGTTTCTTCATTATATAATTATATTTCGTACTGGTCGACAGCCATCTTGGAAGGTTAATATTTGAAGGGTCTGGGACGGACATTGCGATATAGGAATTTATATATTGGAATTTAGGGAAGGGTGGGTCAGAAATTTTTTTTGTCATTTTAGTCAGTGGATACGCGAAGCGTAGGAACGACTATTGCATGCTGTGGATCAGAATATGCAAATTTGTCACTCACTCAAACAAAATCGATAATTCAACGTGAGGCCAACTGATATCGACTTTCCGAAATAATGCCGTAACTGTTCTATTTACTTAACGAAGTAACGGCAAATGCAGCAACGAGCAACTAATTTGTATGACGCAACTGCTGAAGAACAATCACATGAAAAAGTTCCTTTTTTAAGTTTAGAATCAAAATAAAATCTTATGACTTTTCACCCAACACCATCCGTTCAAAATAGCTCCAAGTCCTTTAAACTGTATCCAAAAATGTATTGCTGTAAAAGGAAATGTAACTATTTGCAAAATAATTCAAGTTTAATGTATCCAAGACTCTTTCACAGTTCCCTTTGATTGTTTTCTAACTCAAGAACGAAGCTAAACCTAATTTCTTAACGAGCATATAGCGGTCCATTGTGGTCGGCGTTTATCCTCGGCTAAGGGTATATTGTTAAGCGGATAAGATCCTTTGACTCCCCCTGGATGGGACACTAATTCAGCAGATGCTGATATTCTCTTACCTACCTTATAAGGAATGAAAGCTGAGTTAACTTTGGTGGAAAGGATGTTATACATTGATCATAGTAAAAATATAGTCGTTCATAGTGCAATCTTCTTTGTAGTATGGCATGTTCACTAACACACTTATAGTCCTAAATCGTCAAAATCGCAATCATAATTAGAATGTTAGAGAAAATCATACAGTCATTATTCTTAGCACAAGAGATATCCTATAAAAGCAAGTAAAATACAGATAATTTTTTCCGTTATTAAATTTTAATTAAATATAAAAAAGAAATAATTTAGAATCGTTAAGCACTTTGAACTAATAAGAATAATAATGACGACAATACAGAAAGAAACATGCTTCTCAACTTGACCTATGTTTACATTTAAAAACTTCTATTTAGAGTATATAATAAAAAGTTTAAATATATAACATCAATTGAAGACTTAAGTCTTTGAATTAAAGCTTCTCTTTAACATTTATTAACAATTTCAAGGAGATCATTCCAATTTGCCTTGTTCTAAACGAGGAGAAAACTGGGTTCGAGTTTGGACCGCAAATCATCCATGGATTGATTGGATGGATAGCCGGCTCGTAAACAATATGGCAGAAAGCAGGAAGAAGGCGCATCATTTGGTATTCTGTAAAAATGTAAATGGGGCAGCATTTCTGAAGTTTTTTATGCACCTGGGAACACAATAGTTATAGTGAGAAGACAACAAAACATCCACTTTCTTCTTTCACAATATATCGTCTCTGTCCATCCAATCAATCCATAGATGCTTTGCGGTCCCAACTCGACCCATTTCTCTCCTCGTTTAGAACATGGCGATACACGATAAAAGTAAGAAATCTGACGAGCAACAGTCCTGTGGGCTGTGATATCTAACTTGTTCTTCTTTCTGGTTTTTGGCCCATGAACAGCTTCACTAAGATAATCTGGGGCTAAAATTATAGTTACATCATTATGAGAACGCCAGCCTTTGAATAAAGCTAACCATGCCTGTAACACAGGGAAAACTTCTTCTAGTCCATGACTTTGGTCTGACTGCGTTAGAGATTGAGAGTTTATTAACACCAGTGGAACTGTTAACCCGATCTAATAACAGAGCAAGCGCAGTTTGCAGTGACTTCTTGGCAGCTGCTCAGGTAACTGATAAATCAGACTTAAATTTCATAAATTATTCTAAATCACACAATTATTCAGAGTTAAATGTCATAAATTACACTAAAATAAATTAATCAGAGTTAAATGTAATAATTTACATTGAAATAAATTAAACTACCAACAAGAGCCAATTCAAGATAGCGTTATTTCTTTGCTTGTATTCGTCCACTATTGGAACAAAAAGGTCCAAAAAGTATGGAATTATTGAAAGAAATTGTGCAGCGGTATTTGCATCAGACGACAATGGCTAGTAGCCAGCAATTATTTGTATCAGAAAGTGGCAATTTTTTTTTTACGTTAATGAATTTTAATTTTATATATCTTTAAACTAAACTGTTAGTAACTTTAACTGTAATGAACTGAACTATCTAACACACTATTTTTTCTAATGCAAATTTTATTCGCCTTTGTTCTTTTTGAAGAAAAAAAATGCAAATCAGTGAATTATTTAGACAAAATGTGACCGAGCAATACTATTTTGCCTCCAGAGAGGCCTGAAACTGGCGAAAATTTGCATTACTAAAATGGCGTATTGCAGTAGATTGAAGTAAAGCTAACAGAAACGTTTTTTAACTAAGTCAAAGTTATTTAAAAGCTGAACTCTGAATGTAAGTAACATACCTTGTGAGTTCCACTTAATACACTATAAAGTCCCTATATCGCTTATTTTTTTATTATTTAGATGAAAAGTAGAACCCTTTAGTAAAACTAAATTTCAAAAATTAAACATGTTTTCGCGGTTCCTGTTACGGTTCTTGAGTTTGGAAACGTGCAAATAAGACAGTTTTGGGACAGCTGTCGTTTTTGACCGAGCATTCATTCCATTATGAAG
>JANCMA020500618.1:0-10485 GCA_024336925.2 Zoanthus solanderi | reverse complement strand
AGAACAGGAGACTCCGCTGGTTTGGTCACATTGAGAGAATGGACAAGAGTTTCTGGGTTAGTAGATGCAGAGCAGTTAAGGTGTCAGGTTCAGCTGGTAGAGGAAGGCCAAAGAAAACATGGAAAGAAGTGATAAAGATGGATTTGAGAGGAAGAAGAGTTAGCAAAGATCTGGCTAGATATGGGTTAGCTTGGAAGTCAATTTTCTGAAAACCGTCTAATGCATGCCAGCATATAAAACGGATGTAAAACCGTATATGATGATGATGATGATGACCTGTCTAATACATTGATTTCTAAAATGCCTTATACCTTAATACCTAAAATTTGTGCATCATGAAATTAATTTGACAAGTTTATGTTAATAATTGAATGCAGGAATTTTTTAAGCACATTGATTTCAACAAACTTAATTTACTGCTTTCATAACTTTGTAACAAACAAATCTGCTGTAAACACAATGGTAACAGGTCTCGATGAGGTTCACATGTGCCACCAATGTGTTCCTCGTAAATGCCGAGTAATGCCTTATGTCAAACTATGGGCTCTGCCACTGAAGTCCTTTGTCACACGTCCCCGTCATCATAGCCCCTGGGAATGCTTTTGCAGCTGAATGACAGCGGCGAGAAGCGAATGTCCGGTGCCTCTAAATAACCGGAACCTGTGTGCTAAGGGAAGGAAAACCCCTACAGAAAACCACTGGCTCTCCAGGTTGGGGATTGGACGATGGGCCAATCACCCATTCTCGTAAAAAAAAGGGATTACAGAAGCCCAAACATTTAGAGAATTTAGTTCAGAAACCTGTGTTACCTGCAATGCAACACAAGATTCCTATCTGAGGTGGGAAAATGAGCATAGTATAACAAATACTAGTGAAAGCCATGAGAAAGCAAGTACTTCAATGAGCAGCGGACAAAGGCCAAGAGAGAGAGGTGTGACACTGATCCTTGCTAAAGGTCTGGAGAAATGTTTAAGAGAATGGGAGCCAGTGAATGAGAGAATAAGTCAAGCAAGATTTTATGGAAAGCACCTGAATACCGCCATAATTTAAATTTATGCACCAACAAACGAAGCAGACCCCGAAAAAAAGAAGAGTTTTACGAACAACTGAGCAAAATCTCTGAAAAAGTACCAAGGCAAGATATACTTATTGTTATGAGTGACATAAATGCCAAGGTAGGTCGAAACAATGTTGGAAGACAGAATGTAATGGGAAAAGAAGGGTTAGGCGACAGAAATGAAAATGGAGACTTGTTCCTCGATTTTTGTGCTCAGAACGAGTTGGTGATTGGTGGGATGTTTTTCAAACACACGGATATTCACAAATATACCCGGACTTTGCCAAATGGTCACACTAAAAATCAAATTGACCATATTGCTGTGAAGAACAAATATCGAAGAAGTGTCCTGGATGTTAGAACCATGACAGGAGCCGATATCTACAGCAACCATGAGTTGGTGGTAGCTACAGTACGATAAAGATCAAGTTATAGAGGAGAAAGAGTAATCTTGAGCCAAAGAAATCTGAGAGCCAGGTACGAAACCAACAAGTTGGCATGCCCAGATATAAGGAAACAGTATATCAGTACAATAAGGAAGAAGTTGGATGAGAAAATGCCAAGTGACGACCTAGAGCAACTGTGGATACAGTTGACAGAAGTCCATAACCAAACAGCAAACACTGTACTTGGCACTCGAAAAGAACAAAGTAAACCATGGATATCTGCCAGCACCTGGAAAGCTAAATAGCATAAAGATCGCTGGGTCAGAGATAGAAGATACTGAAAAATTTGTTTACCTAGGATCCACAGTAGCAAAGGATGGAGGAGCAGAAGCAGACATCAGGAAGAGACTTTTCACGGCTAGGAACTCCTTCAATCTACTTGGAAAAGTTTGGAAATCGGAATCTTACAACCGAAAAACAAAGCTCCACTTATTTCAGAGCATTGTACTACCTATCCTACTTAACAGAGCAGAGCTGTGGAGGATGACTGTCACTAACGAGCAAAAGCTGAACAAATTCCATTGTGTATGTTTGAAGAAGATAATGAGAATTAAATGGCCAATGAAAATTTCAAATTAAGAGCTATAACGACGCACCAACACTAAACCAGTGAGTAAAATCATTCATGAGAGAAGGTGGAGGTATATTGATCATATTTTATTAAGAAGAGATCCACACAGCCATGTGAGGGTAGCACTAACCTGGAAACCCGAGGGAAAGAGAAAGAGCAGTAGACCAAAGGAAACCTGGAGGCGAATGATTGGAAGGGAATTGAAGTTATTTGGTTGGGGAACTTGGTGAGAGGCACATCACGCAGCACAGGAAAGAGCGATGTGGAGGCAAACATGCAGAGCCTCAATCTCCACATGAGAAGAAATGAGATGATGATGATAATAAGTCTCCTGAACTGTACTGTACCTATAATTCAGTGGTTTACAATTTAAGGGGTATGAATAAACAAATTATTATTATTATTATTATTATTATTGTATTATTATTATTATATTATTATTATTGTATTGTTATTATTATTATTATTGTATTGTTATTATTATTGTCAGCTGAACCACAATGCAATTCATGTTCCCTTTTAAAATCCTTTTTACTGCCAGTTGGTGTTGTTTACTGCAAACGTGTCATGTTACTGTGGTTCTACTCTAACAATGGTCACTTCAGTTCATTAGCCAATCAGATTGCGAATTGAAAATAGAATTGGACATGATATAATTCAAAAACATAAATATAGTAAAAGTCTTTAATCGTTCCTGTTGTAGTTCTAAATGATAAAAGATTAATTTTGATGAAATGTAACAAAGAACAACATTGCAAATAGGGTAGACTGACTGGTTAGAGTAGAACCACAGTAAACTTATGTTGCAGTTTTGCAAATGATAAGCACTTAAAAACTGCAAACACATTGAAGAAAAAAACAACTCATGAAGATACTGATAAATCTTAAAACTTAAATCCAATGTTTCCATTTTTTTTTAGTAACTCTTTCATAAAATGCCACATATATCTACTCCATGTACAAAAATTCCAACTGACTGACTGTTTCTTTTACTGACTTATGTAAACAAGTTTGATTCCTGCATTTATGAATAATCTAACTATTAATTTAAATATAATTACTGTAACATAATTCAACAAAATTTAAACATAATATAAATACAATTATAATTTTTGACGACAAAAATGGACAATATTACATGATGTTTTGAAGTCACCTTGACTTCATTTTCAAAAGATAAAAGTAACAGTCATTTCAAGTACTTGCATGTAAATTAAAGTGCCTATATGTTTATTTTTTTATTCCTTTATCTGAAAGTACATAATTTTTAAAGGACGCTCCGAAAATTTTTTTTTGATTTTAACAAAACGCGAATTTTGTACGAATTTTTTAAATCAATTAAATAAAATTGTTTTTTTATATGATCAAACCCTTCTGCTGACCGTGATGTAGATTAATTATATGGAAGAAGTCAATCTATTTCTCTCTCGTTCTAAGGGAGTTCAGATCGGAAGAACTAAAACAATGAACTTTTATCTATACTTATGTCACCTATAGATATTATTACATCTCACTGCAACAATTCTTCAAGCACTTAGTGTTCTACAAGAAGCAGGGTTCCTTAATCTTTGCCACATTCCAAAATGTGACAAAATGGTGCCAATTTTTCTTGATTTTAACAATTCGTAAAAAAATTACGATTTGATTAAATCAAAAAAGTTTTTTGGGGATGTCCTTTAAAAATCATGTACTTTTGGATAAAGAAATAAAAAAATAAATGTTATAGGCACTTTAAGTGGTAATTTATAATGTAAGCCAACAAATTAGTGTGTGCAGAATAAAATGTTTTAAACAAATACTTTTGCAGAAATTGAGTCTGATTGTATGTTCAACTTCAGTTTCCTCTCATGGACAAAAAGCATTTCGTAGATTAGAAAGTTTATTTCAGTAACTTAAAAAACAAAATTACTACAGTAATATGTGTCCATGACCAGGGTTTTCATTAACGCAAAATATTGCGTATTTTACACAAAAAATTAATTTGGGAAGCAAAAAATGAAACACAATGCATCCCTGGGACGCACAAGTTTGACAGGACATTACGGTGTAAAATAAACTTTTGATGACAGAAATTTTGTTTGGGACCCCTAATTCAAAAACGAAGGGGTCCCTGGGACTCCTCTTGAAAATTTCTACTGAAAACCCTGATGACCATTGCCAATTGACTACACTATCATATGTATATTGCACAGTACTTATCTGAGACATCAATTCGTACATACATCACATTTTCAATTTGCAGTCACAATAATTTTACATCGAATGTTGATAATGGGGATTATGGTGTACATAACAATAACAGATGCAACATATAAACAATACCTTTAACCTATCATACCCCCGGCAGTTTATCAGTATTTAACTTCTCCCTACATAACTCATACAAAATAGAGCAATGATTTGGTAATGAGATATTTAGCATTGATCATTAAGTAAAATTTGCTTTCAGATGAAAGGCAAAATCCTTAAAAAATACTTATATGAAAAGTATGGGGATTATTTGGGAGAATTTCCCAATTGATACATTACATAATTTATGTGCTTGGGGCTTAGAGGGATAACTTACCACACCCCCAGCAGCCATATGAATTAGAATGCTTTTGTTCTTCTTCAAGTTAGCTATATTGAATAACATGAAGTAGGCAGTCAAGTACACCATAGGAATCGCAGCTGCTTCTTCAAATGTCATGGCTTCTGGAATTACAAAGCAGTGACTAACTGGCACACAGGCATATTCAGTCCACGAGCCATAATCACAAAGACATGCGACACGAGCCCCAATCTGAAAAGTCAAAAAATATTAAAACTATTCATATTACAGAAACAATTGTCTGTCAACAATTATTGTCATGTGTATCGTTAGATGCCACAACAAACACAGGTAGCCCAAGCTCCCATCAGGAACGAATACTAATTAATAGTAGTGATTTACAAGAGATTATATGAGGATTTTTGAACTTTAGATTTTTTGCCTTCAATCTCAATAAATTTTAATGAAATACTCAGTGTCTTGGTATGATTCTTGATCATCTCCTGTCCCAGTTTTATCTAATTCCATTCATTATCACCCCCCTAACGTTTATATACGTGTGTATGTTTTATTATGTCTTGTTTAATTGTGTTTTAAGTTTTTTTTTATTTATTGTTTTTTATGTTTTCTTTTGTTTTTGTTTTTTTATGTTTTCATTAAATTTTATTGAGATTTAAGGCAAAAATTATCTTGTAAATCACCACCATTAATTAGTAATCATTTGTGACAGGAGCTTGGGCTACCTGTGCAACAAATAGTAAACATCAGATTGTAAACAAACTTAAGCAGGGTCTAAAATTAGAATTTTTGCCAAGGGGCCAGGTGGCCCCTAGAACTTGAAAATCTAGGGGCCAATTGAAAAATCGACGTGAAAATAAGGTAGAAAAACGACATTTTGACAATGATGCTTTTGTACTCGCCAAAGGGTGAATTTGGGCCCAAAAACACTCGCCAACTTTCGTTTCACAATCACAAATGGCGAGTGGCGACTGGTAATTTTAAACCCTGTTAAGCCATCTCAACCTCGTTTTCCTTAATGGATGTTCAAGGTTCTCCACTCCACATCTTCTTTTGACCTCTTCATTAGTAATCCTGTCCTGCCATTTATTCTGGACATGTATCTCAACAGACTTTAAATTAATTAATTTATAAATTCCTAATTTTAAGTAAAACATCTCATTAAAATATTCAAACAGTTTTTTTTTTTAAAAAATCAACTTAAACTGGGCATTTAATCTGTTGCTTTTACTGTTTTAAATCGTCCATTTCTTCATCTCCTTTGAGTGTTTGATAATTTGACTTACTCCCCAATCAAATGAGAACACCCCATATTCAAGACAGGTGCCAACTCAAAGTTGGGTGCTTTTTCAAACAGATGTGATACTCAAACATGAAAGAGGAAAATTCACTTACTTCAACACCTGTTGCTTCATCTCCCAACTCCTCAACAACACCAGCACATTCGAATCCAGGAACGAAAGGTAGTTTTACACCAGATGGATGAGAACCTCCATGACGATGCATAACATCAATAAAATTGAGACCACTGATAAATAACAAAAATGAAAGCAGAATAACTTATGAGATCTGAAGGCTTTGACTAAAAATTGATGTTGAAAAAATATTTAAAGTTATACATAATGAAAAAGAAATTTAATATTTATCTATTAGTACTGACAATTCAGATGCTAGTCCTTCATTAGAGAAAAATAAACACTAAAGTCCTGATGAACAGGTTTCCTGCAGCTATCACCTGATCAAATTTATTACCTTTTAAGACTTTTTTAAGACCTTCATGAAATAATTTCACTTTAAGACCATTTTTGTTTCACACAAATTTTATTTGAAAGTAAAATTATGGGTCATTGCAAAAACAATGTTACTTTGTATGAAATGCTAAATTCTCCCAAAAGTTATGTAGAGATAACAGGGATAATGTATTGAGAGTTGAGAACTTCATCAAAAGTCACTTACACCATTTTTGCACTAGACCCTTCAATTTTAGAAGTTTGCTGATTTTTCAGCATTTTTTTAAACAGTTAGGACTGCTTCTTCCATTTCCAGAGCACATAAATAAATAAATATAATTACTTCTTGTTTTAAAAACATAATGACATGCAGAGTAAATAAAACTTCCTTTTTTTTCTCATTTTCATCTTCCTTGTAAGTATAATCTAAAAATAATCATATTGATAATAGTTTTTTCAATTTAGTAAATTTCTAAGTTTTAAATTATCTTTGTTGGAGAGAATGTCTACTGACATGTCAGACTGTAGTCCTTCATCAGAATGAATGTCAAATTCACTCACTTTTTGTCTTAAAAATATTCTAAAGCTGGTTAGCCTTCAAAGACAACATAAATCCGCCCACTAAGTATTGTAATATGCTGACATCAAATATCTAATTACGAAGACAATTTTATATAAATTGAAGGGTCTAGTGCAAAAAAAACTTAAGTGACTGTATGAAATGCTAAATTCTCCCAAGATTTATGAAGAGATTATAGGAATAATGTAGGGAGAGATTAGAACTGATGAAATTTCACTTATATCATTTTTGTGTAGTGCAAAAACAATGTGACTTTGCATGGAATGCTAAATTCTCACAAAACTAGTTATGAAGAGATAATAGGGATTATCTAGCGAGAGTTGAGAACTTCATCAAAAGTCACTTACGCTGTTTTTGCACTAGACCCTTCAATTATAATGTAATATTTTTTTCCAATTTCATATGAATTTAAAAATTTATTCACTCCAACAAAGGACTATAGTCTGAAAAGCCAGTTGCAAAATTCTCTTACTTCAGTGTACTACTTATCAATTTATAAAACCGTTTCTGTAGAAACACCGACACAGCATAATATTCTTAACAATATAGTTTGAATTATAAACAAAATTAAAAGCTAATATGCTAAGCTGAAACAGTAATAAAGGTTTAAGCCCGAACAAATTCAATTTAATAATACTTAAATTTAAATAATTTCTGACAGCTTAGGGTGGTAATTCCTTTTTTGGTAAAATAAAATGTTGATGGTTAACCAAAATTTATTCAGTGGTCAGCTGGTTCTACATAACATTTGTTTTAACATAAAAAATACTAACGACATAAAAATATTAACAGCATGATCTATGTCAAGTTTACATTTTTTCATTTATATTAACAGTTATCAAATAATACTGCAAAGAAGTTGGTCTTTGACCCTCTCTCAATGATATACGAACGAAATTGGCAACATGAATAATGTCAATAAAATCAATGCTTTTAATTTTTGATTTTAAATCAGTCTTAGCAAGAACACGATATTTTCGAAACTGTTTAACGATTTCGTAAAACCTAATGGACAGTCTATTGTTTTTAAAAAAAGCGACAATATTTTTAAACAAAGAAATGAAGTCATTAACAGATTCGTTAAATATTTATTTTAAAACAAACAAATGGCTTGATTATGCGGCTAATTGTAATGAAAGTAAAAACTCTTCCATCAAAATCAACAAAACTGCAAGTAATTCTTAAGATATAGCTAAATTCAAATATCTTGTTCTATTCAAAATAAATATTTAAAAGAACTTTGGCCTTTGCGTCAACAAAGCATTTTTTTAACAAACTGTATGAACAGTATCCCAGTGTAAGTATTATCACATTTCATTCGCCTGACCCGACAATACAATAACATTTTTGGAAGCAGTCACGTTTGACGAAGTAATTTCAAATAGAAACACACCAATATTCAATCCTGGATTCTGATTTGCCGCCAGATCTAAATTTGAAGAACCAAACCTTGACTAAAAGTGTTGTTTTCAATTAAATATAAGGCAAAATTTTTGACAGTGGAAGATATCAAGCTGCATCGAACATAACTTGCGTGTTTTAATAAACCAGTTCACACGCAGAGCAGTACACTGGAACTTTTCATACTGGAAACATAATATTATCTTAAAAGTTATTTTAATATTTTATACAAAGCTCCCAAAAAGATTGAGATCAAATATATTTGATTATTCTTTCAATGTTTCTTTTTTACTGCAAAATTAAAACAATCAGATCTGGTTAAGAATTTTCAAACCCTAAACTGATTCACATCAGTGAGCAAGCGAGCCCCTCCCATAATACACACGACCATTTTGTTGCAGATAATGATAGTTTATGGATTAGCAGAATTAAACATAGACCTCATCAATAGACGATACTTTATCTAAACTGAATGGAACAATCCTGACCACGAATTCATACAAACAAGAGAAATGTTATAAATCTCACCACGCATGAACTTTTACGACAGCTTGTCCCTGCATGGGCTTCGGTTTGGCATACTTATGCACTTGAAGTTTGTTGTGACCGCCATAACCCGTCAAGACAATACTACGCATTGATTCTTGTTCAGGTTGGTTAGGTTTTGGTTCAATTGCAGGGCCTTCTTTCTCCTTTTCCTGCTTGGGTTCTTCTGGTTCTTCTGGAGTAACCTCTTTCGCCTCTCCTTCCGCCGACATCTTGATCACCTTCTTCCCAGCTCACACTGCGCGCACGGCCACTACCCGACTTGAGACCGTGCCAAAAAAAAATTTAAAAAATTTCCTTAACTGGAATATGAGCACCTATATTGATATTAAGATACGTTTTTTTTTTATTTGTTAAACATTTTTCACGGGAAAAATAAAAAGATAAAAAGATAATTTTGCCGTATTTCCCGATTGCAAACTGAAGAAATTCTTGCAACATGTTTCGACTTTTGTGGTTTTTAAAACTAACAGGTACAAAGTCGAAAGGAAATTTTAATTTGCCTCAGATGTTCTAGACCTAGTAGTTGTACTCAGTCAACCATTTTTAAAATGTCATTGTTCAATACTGTTTTCGAAAGAGATACAGTTTTAACGTAAGTAACAAAAATAACATAAAAACAGAATCAAAATAAAAATGAAAGACTTGACGAGGATGCATCAGTGAACACATGTAATTTTCTTTAAGAGCAAACACAACTGTCTGATGAAGCCTTATCATGCTGATGCATTGCTGAACACCGATAAGCAATTTATTTTGAATAAAAACATAACTAGAACGTGTAACATAGCTTGCATGCCAACAATACTACTAAGTTTGTTCACTAAAGACGCAATATTAAAATTGCACAGCACGAACATGGTCAGACTTTTAACAGTGCAGCTTGTAAAAATGATTGAAAAACATGTTTTTACGCTCGTTGAAATAACTGGTGATAAATCCCATCAAAAATATACTAATATATCTTTTTCAACAAATTTGTTAAAGAAAATAATAATTCCTCACGTCAAAATCAAGTTTGAGAAATACAGCCGTTGCCGTAATGTCTGTTGCGTGTTTTCATGGCGAAGGCATACCACCTACTCCAGCATATATTAACACACTTCTACTTAAGGCAATGAAATACAGTGCTCATCTTGTTTGACCTACACGCCCACGCACTGACGCAGTCAGCGGCTTTCTGGAACAATTTGCCGAGTAGTGATCAGAGCTGTAAGAGCATATCCTTCGGCAATGGGAATGTAATATTTAAACATTCAATAAATTCATTAGGTAAATGGAAAGCACTTGATCACATGCATACTTTTAAACAGCAACAAAATCGAAAAGTATATTTGACCGCCGCTGTACGACGGTCAAATATACGACCTCTCGCATTACTTAAATAACTTTCCGTTACAGCTGTTTACCGAAAACACTCATGGAATGGCAGCTGGGAACATGCCGTATTAAGGGATCCACCATTAGAAAAGTAATGGGGGTGGGGGTGGGGAAAAAACCAAAAAAAAAATTCATGCAAGCAAAAATGATAGAAAAAAAAAATTCGTGCAAAGAAGAAGGTAAAGAAAAAAAATTCATGCATAAGGAAAAGTTTAATATAGAAAAC
>JANCMA020500513.1:0-10486 GCA_024336925.2 Zoanthus solanderi | reverse complement strand
AATTCTCCCAAAAGTTATGAAGAGATAAGAGGGATAATCTAGTGAGAGTTGAGAACTTCATCAAATGTCACTTACGCTGTTTTTGCACTAGACCCTTCAATTTCTACCTGAAGAAATGGTTATCTGCTCTTATGAAATGTACTGTTAAAATTTTCCATGGAAAAAAACTTGTGAGTCCCAAACCTACAGCTCAAAGCTGTCTCTACAAGAGTAGAAACAAGAGCATGGGTTAAAAATTTAACCCTGGGTTAAATTTAACCCTGGGTTAGTGCTAATCGGCTTTTGAACAACTGGGCCCTGGTATGCAGGCAACTCCCTTAGTCCTCTGTATGAGGAGTTGGTATTTCTCATCGCACTTTTAACCATTAAGAAGGCAAGAAGAGTTGCATTATTGATTATTTTGGGCAATACAGGTACGGTATAACTAAACCTTCCATTAATACTGACCACTTTTAAATTTCAAAAGAAAAAGAATTCAATTTTTGTATTTCAGTGACCAAGTGATGAATGTTCCAGAAAAAATAGAAAAATACAAGGAACAAAAATACTACCTTCATGCTACGGAGCTTCTTGTGATGACAGGTGTGTGTTTGAAACTAATAATAATAATAGTTTAATAATAATAAGCATTAAAAACTATAATATTAATACTGTAAAACCTCAAAAAGAAGCCCATTGGCTTCTTTTCTTTTTAACCCTTTGCTGCCGAACGTGGCAGTATTAATTTGATCTGTTCATATAAATATAACTATACTACTGTATTGTTGCTTTTAGTGGTGTAATAAAAAATTGGAGGGTCTAGTACAAAAACGGCGTAAGTGACTTTTGATGAAGCTCTCAACTCTCACTAGATAATCCCTATTATCTCTTCATAACTTTTGTGAGAATTAAGCATTATCCATACAAAGTCACACTGTTTTTGCACTACACAAAAATGATATATGTAAAATTTGATCAAGTTCTAATCTTTCCCTACATTATTCTTATTATCTCTTCCTAACTCTTGGGAGAATTTAGCATTTCATACAAAGTCACTTACTGTACGTTGTTTTTTCACTAGATCCTTCAAATATTTATAATAATACAGTTCATTCTTTGTTCTACTGTATCTCCTCTAGTTTCATTGCTGGAAGGAAGTTTATCTGGTGTTGAAGCATTGAGACATGTTAGACTTGATCTGCAAGCAAAGAAAAAGGTTATATACACTTAACTTTTACATTTTTTTTAAAATGTATAAAAATCGATTTTTTTACTTATTCAATAAAGGTTATTTTCTGCATGTTTAGAGGTTACACATATTTTATAGTTTCAGTGCTGTCGGGGCTGGTACAGTAATCTTAATTCCAAAATATCTAGGGTTTTCAAGGGCTTTTCCAAGATTCAACATAAAAGAAACTCAAGTAGAGTATTGATAAAGCTCTACAGTAGAACACTGATATAACGAAGTGCCAAGCGACCGAACAATTTACTTCGTTATAATGGGGCTTCGTAATAAACTAAACCCCAATAAAATTATAACAAAGTTACTGAAAAATTACGAAAAACGTTGTTATACTGGGGTTTTGATAACAGAAAAAATATTAGTGATGACACATATTTGTTGGACCAACCTTATTTGATCTATTACTTGATAAAACATACATTAACTTGAAACAGTAAAATCGAGCTGGTATCAAGCTAGACTGCAGCAGAACAAATAAAGCTCTGGAAATTTCCGGTGCAGTATGTCAAAATACTTGTACTTGTTTTGTGAACTTTATTATATCGGGGTAAAATGTGGCCTCGGGAACCAAAATTTGGCTCGTTAAATACCAGGGTTTTCGTTATAACGGGATTTTTACCCATACAAATTACTGTAATTTTGCCTTGCCCAAAAGTATACTTCATTATAACAGGGACTTCGTTATATCGGGGTTCCACTGTACTGCATTTTTGTCCAGTTACATTTCAGAACCTGAAATATTCTTAAGATGTACCTTTGCAGGTCAGTGATTTTTTGCTATCTCATTAACTAAAATCAACCCTCGGGTCACCCGAGACCCGTGACCCTATATCCGAGGGCCTTGGTATGTTACGCTTACCTCTGCACAGTTTGTATATTGAAGCTTCTTCATCCATTCCAGGTTGAACATGAAGGGCTGATTGAGGAACTTCACAGACATCTGTACATCCAGTCTGGAAAGAAGAACAATAGTCATGGAAGAGTTTTATCAGGATCAGTGGTTGGAACCTCACTCACAGCAGTGCCCAGTATTTGGAGCAAAGGTACAGTATATTGACTTAATCTTGCTTATTTTATTCTGTATTTTAATTTGTTTGAATGTATTTTTATATTATACTCAAAGTACTGCCTCTGATGCTTCACAAGAATATGTAAAAAATAGCACAACACTCATAGGAAAATTGTGTGGAAGGAGTATTGTAGTATGAAGAAAATTACAACTTTTTCTTAGACCTCGTTTTACACAATTTTATTGTAATTAGCTTTTACATTGTACATATTGAGTGATAATCAACTCTATATTTCTGTGCTAAAACTGAAAACACAACAACTGATTTCTCCATAAAGTCAGAAAAACATGACAACTAATAGATATCTGAACAGACATAATTAGAATACTGCTGAAAAAAATAGCAAAACGGTTACTGTTCATCAGCAGGATGCCTAAATTGTGTGCAATTCGGCTGCATTAAGACTTCCAAGGGTCCACTGAAAAACTTAACTTATAATTTTTTCTTTGTTAAACTGTAATTATAAAAAGATACTTCCAGCTATCGAGCAGATGCACATGAAAGTGTATTTTATTTTTCAAAATGAGCAATGGTGAGAGCAATGTGTGGTGCAAAACTGATGGAGAAAAAGAGGACAGAGGGCCTAATGGAGATGTTAGGATTGAAGGTAACAGTGGTTCAAATGGCAAAGGCAAATGGAATGAGATGGTACGGGCATGTGTACAGGAGAGTTGGAAGTGAATGACAAGAGGAAGCGAGGATGGCCAAAGAGTACGTGGAAGATGCAAGTGGCAAAGGAGAACAAAAGTGTTGGTTTGGAGAAAAAGGATGCCATGAGTCGAGCGAGATGAAAGTGGGAGTTGGAGAGATCGCTGTTACAGTGGGGTAAATCCGGCCACCCCCATTTACAGGGATAAACCCAGATCAAAATTTGATTGATTGATTGAAGGATGGAGGAATTTATATATGATTCACCAGTTTTATGGCTCAGTCAACAAACTGGGATGCTATCAAAGGGAGGAGTTAAAGGATCTTACATCGGCTTCCATCAATACAAACCAGCTCTCAAAGAACCTTTATCTTCTTAATATTAGTAATGTAAGAGTTAAACTATTAGAGAACTGAAAAAGGGAGTAGTTTTTATTAAATAATTTAATTAGTCTTTTGTTCCAGAATTTTGTCTTTGTCATGAATAAGCATGGTTTGTTCCAAGTTCTTTTGTTTCTATCAAAACAGTTGTTAATTAGCTGGGAATCGGAAGACAAAATTACGTGATATGGGGAAACTAGACAAAATCAAACAGTTGTGAATTGTTTTTGCAACAAGTATACAGTTTGCTTTGCCTACTGTTGGGAATTAATATTTTTGATTCCTGCAAACTATATAACTATTTTTTGTGTTAATTGCTTGTCCTTTTGTTTTAGAGTCTGGTTCAAGTGTCACTTCTGTTGGAGGAAATTTTAAAAAAGCACATGCTCGCTCAGCATCAAGTTAGTGTCTATAGTTACATGTGTACATACTATCTTTAGATCTAGAGGACAAATAAACTATGAGTCATTAGCCCAAAGGACAAGCGGTACAATTGTATATAAAAACAAACTATAACTCTTGACTAACAACTTTATACACATAAAAACATTGGACCTTGAAGACAATAAGACTGTTAATTAATGCCAAAGTGTATAATTTTATGTGGTTTAATTTTAATTTTAGTAAAATTAATTTTTTTCTAACCAGTATTTTTCAAACCAGTTTTTTTAAACCACTTTTTTTAAACCACTTTTTTTTTTCAAACCGGTTTATTTTTTTCATATCAATCTGAGACCAATAACTAGTGATACCTAGAAAAATTGGCATGCTGACAATGGTTGCATGCGTGGTCAAGTGGAGATGAAGTAGGACTACAGATCCAAAAGTTAGTAGCTCAGTTCTTGGTGTGTACCAAATTAAAACGAAGAAGAAAACAGAAATAAAAATATGTAGAAGTGTAAGTAAGGCAAGATGGTAAGAACAGGGGGGACATAGAGTTGTACAAGGTCATTAAGGGGAGGCGAATAGAAATTGTTGGGTGGAATATGTGAAATGAATTCCCCAATTTTTCTACTACACTCCCAAATTAAATAAAAGCCTTTTTTTCAGACAGCTAATAAAAAACCGATATACAAAAATTAAACTGGAATGAAAAAAATTAACTGTTTTGACAAAAGTTAACTGGTTTGATAAAAATTAACTGGTTTGACAAAAATTAACTGGTGTGAAAAAAGTAACTGGTTTAAGAAAAAAAATCTGAACCATAGAAAAAATTGAACCACAACATATGATATACATACAAATGTTTGATCGTGAAGACAAATAGACTGCAATTCAATACCCCATTGTATGTCAAATTGTATAACATAGACAGCTCAGTGGCAATAATTGTGGGATTATATACTTTGTGGTAGCGGGTCAAGATTCACAGATAGTTCTTGCCCAATAACATTGAAGATACAGTGTTAGATTCTATTCAGTGGCTGCTGCATGAGCCATAATATGACAATACTTCATACAGAGATAAATATTACCTTTTAAAGATGTTAGATATTCTAGGAAAGAGGAAGGTTTTCCCACAAAGTAGGAAACCAGCATTCATTGTTGCCGTTTTAGTTATGTACTATGTACGCCAGGAAAAGTTATTGGCGAATGCCACACCAAGAAGACAAAATATGGATTCCTCCGCAATGTATTTCATTAGTCTATGGCAAAGGACTATTACTGTACATAGTGTTCAGTTTTCTTTTATTACATGCATGGATTGCCTTTCAACTGTTGAGAAACCCTATCTGCATCCAAAGTAATAATGATAATAATCATAATAATAATAAGAAGAAGAAGAAGAAGAAGGACAAGAAGGAGAAGTAGAAGAAGAAGAAAAAAAATCTTTATTTATTCTCGCTAAGTACAAGATAGCACACAGGTGCTAGTTTGAGCGAGCTAAAGTACATGAACTAAATAATTGCACACGAAAAACTAGTTGCCCTCTTGAATTTACTTCTTGTATATAATAACTATACTGAGTAATGAGCTTTTTATTTCGTGTCTTCTAATTTACAGGATCTTTGATGTTGGAACAGTCCTTACAGAGTGGAGGATCTTCTAGCAAGGCTGATGAAGAGGTTTGTGATCAAACTATGTAAAATACATAGTTGTGATCAGTATAATTATGATGAAGTTATTTTGTACTGTATATGTGTTTATCCCCTGTTCACTTGTGAAGATTGCTAGCTTAGAGATGAGCTAGTTCACTTTTCTTCACTTTTTCACTTAATCTTTTCAACTTTCAAAAATTCAGTTCATGCATACGAAATCTCTGTGACCCCATTAGAGTGGATTAATCAGGATGTTAATATTCTGTTAGTTCAAAGATAGAATAGGGGAAAATGAGAGCTCGGACAGGATTTATTAGAAAATTTACCAGACAAGTACATTAAGATGTTCCTGTTACCGAGAAGCCTGGCTAATTGAGACAGCTCAGGTGAACTGGATTGAAAAGAAGGCTGCTAAAAAGTAAATCAAAATAAATTTTATTTAATATATATATTTAAATGTTTCAAACTCAATAATGGTTTACATGCTTCTGAATAAAGGTTTCCTTTGATTGGAGTTTGGTTTCTTTGTTATGTGATTGGCCTTACCAATAGAAACACGACTGTTATAAAATTATTGTATTAAAAACACTTCAGTATTTGAAATTCTTGAAACTCTCTATCTACAGATTATTGAAGATTTAAGCACGGACCCAGAAATGAATAGTGATAATTTTATGACACTTTTGGTTGAGTCACTCTCACTGTTAGGGAAGATTCCAGAAGCTGTCGAGGTAAATAATGGTTATTATTAACCTGTATTTAGTAGTTGTAAGGTTAAATATGAAGTGCTTGAGCAATGAAAAAGAAGTTGATTTCATTACATATCAGTGGCCATCCTATCTAGCTATAGTCTTCAGTCAGTGAAGCTTGGCTTCCTCACAAAAATGCTGGATTTCTATCTGATTTTTGTGGGCTCATCTTCCACTGTTGACTAAAAAAATATGTGATCATCACGTTTGTTTGTAGCCAATTGGTTTTCCATCTCGCTGTGAAGCTTTTACCTATGTACATGTTAATTGTCTTGGGTGTTTGTCAAGCTTGAACATATATTAGCAGGTAAAGCTACTCTATATTTGAGCTTAAGAGAAGTTGTTCCATTTTTGAAAACATTAATTTACTTTATTGCCGTAATCTGATTAGTTAATTATTGAAAACTGTTTTACAAAATGCGATAGTCTATCGATGAAAGAACAAAATGCAAAATGAAGCTGCACATAATGAAAGATGCACTGTTTGATGAAATGCACTGCATGATGAAAATAGTACCACTTAATGAAAAATGAACTGCGCATGACTAAGACGGTAGCGATGACAATGATTTATATTGGAAGTATTTTAATTATCTTTCAAATTTTGATTTTAGGCCATTAAAAAGAGAATGAAAAGAGAAATGTCCTTAATTATACACAGAGCAACAAGTCAAGTTGCTGAAAGGTAAAACTATGGAACTATAGGAAACAGAACAAGACGAATCAACAGGATTCCTGATTACCGTAAAATATATGCTAGAACCTTCTCACATTTCCAAGTCTTTAGATTTAGACGAACTTGGATTTTCCCTCCCCGAAAAAATATTTACCCTTTTACGTTGTTATTTTTCACAACAAAATTTATCAAAAAGTATTCAATGCACGGAGTTGAGTCATGCATTATTTGTATAATCAATGTAATATCTACACTGAATTTTAGAGCGCAGTTCTGTATTAAATAAAAACATGTATATAGAGGGGAAAATGTTTAACTAGGATTATAATATTTCAAGGAAAAACAATGTATATGAAAGCACTTTGGGTTTTAAATAGCTGTTAGAAGTTACAAGTAAATGTTGTTGCTATTGTTATTATAGGGCTGGACAGACAGATGAACTGATTACCCAGCAGGTAAACTGTTGCCGTGATAAATGTAATGGTAAAAGCGCAGTGCTTGTGGGATGTGGCTATAAAAATAAACTCAAGTATAGATGCCACAAACTTGATAGTAGCTACAGTAACTTAAGCCACTATATTGGGCACTATGGCAACGTGGCCACATAGTGCCCAATATAGTGGCTTCAAGTTAGCTACTAGCATGTTTGTGCTATCTATACTGTACCTGAATCAATGTGGCCATAGTAACCAATATAGTGGCTTCCAGTTAGCTACTAGCACATTTGTGCTATCTATACTGTACCTGAATCAACGTGGCCATATAGTGCCCAATATAGTGGCTTCAAGTTAGCTACTAGCACGTTTGTGCCATCTATACTGTACCTGAATCAACGTGGCCATATAGTGCTCAATATAGTGGCTTCAAGTTAGCTACTAGCTTGTTTGTGCCATCTATACTTGTGTTACCATGATCACCTGAATTCATTGTCAGATATCATTAATTTTATTCATTATAAAGTAGAGTGTTTTTCTCCCGCTGTTTTTTTCCTTTTTCGATATGTTTGCTTTATTTGTCATTCCACTACTTTCTTAGGTCCGTAGCTTAGAAGTATCCATCGCAGCGCATAAATTTGACAACTCAAGGTTGGAAATCTTAAGTATTGTTTCAAAAACATTTTTTGAGAGACTGCAGTCCGAAACGTCAGGTCAAATTCTTACCTTCTTACCAAGGTGTTAAACTTAAAAATTTATCAAATTGTTTCCATTGAGACCCAACACAGCGTCCCATTTATGACAAGCATTGTTTAAAGCTTTGACAATTGAAGTAATTTGTTTAGCCATATAACTGAACAATATTAAATTGATCAATTTGTTCAACCAAAATATTAAATTAATGTGATTGTTAGAAGCCGCGTCGGTGCTTCTATAGAAACAGTTGTAGAGAAAAAGTTTAAGTTTTACACTGTAGAAAAATTAAAGTAAACACTGACGTTTCGGACGTTATTCCTTCGTCGAAAATATGTGTTCATTTCTAGGTTAGACATTTTTTCTACGTTGTAAAACTTTTTTTCTCTACAACTGTTCATTCCAAATCACTGCCTAAGATAAAAATGAGATACTTTAGGGTTAAAATAGGATTTTATGGGAGTTTGTAGATGTAAGATCTTTGAGAGCAGTCCGTTTTGTAAGCGTGTGGGTCCAAGTGAAATTGCAAGAAGTTCATAATCCTTCTCCATTGTCGTTGATTCCAATCAAATAGAATCATCCCAACTTGTTGCTCGAACTGCTGGAAGTATTGTTTGACAAGTTCAGGGGTGTGGCCCAAGCACACGGTGTCGTTCTCTCGGCCATTCACAAGCTTAATGTAAGTATTTGTTCCTTATTTGTAGTATTAATGCGGTTCTCTTCACTTTATTTAGATCCTTTTCCTGAAGACATGTCAGGGATATAATTTATTGTAGTGTTCATGATGCTGTGTATGCTGAAATTAGTTTTATTTTGATGAGAAGAGAGGCTCACCTCGATCAGATTGAAGTTGAGAACATGTTCGATTGTGAAGTTAGAATTAATGTATAGATTACAGACGTGGTAGTTGACAGCTATATTAAATATGAAGCTCCCTCTAGGTCTTTTGGAGAGAATATTTTCCCGCATACATGACAAAAGATGGCCTTCGAAAATATTGAAGAAAGTTAATTGATAATGGTTTGATACATAGCCATTAGAATTTGAGATGAATGGGAAACCTTGGAGAAGATTGTTCATATCTTGAAAAAAAGATGACGGCAGTAAGGACTTGTCTTCGACCCTATGAACGAACGTTCTATAAAGAGCTGAAAAGCATGTTTAGAAGCGACCCATAATTTATCCCATTGCAAAAACCAGGACAACATATAAATCGTTTATGGAGGAGAACATGAAATTCACTGGTGGAGGAGAACATGAAATTCATTGGTGGAGGAGAACATAAAATTCATTGGTGGAGGACTACATGGAATTCTCTGGTGGAGGAGAACATGAAATTTATTGGTGGAGGACTACATGGAATTCTCTGGTGGAGGAGAACATGAAATTCATTGGTGGAGGACTACATGGAAATCACTGGTGGAGGACTACATGGAAATCACTGGTGGAGGAGAACATGAAATTCATTGGTGGAGGACTACATGGAAATCACTGGTGGAGGAGAACATGAAATTCCTTCGTGGAGGACTACATGGAAATCACTGGTGGAGGAGAACATGAAATTCATTGTTGGAGAACTACATGGAAATCACTGATAGAGGACTACATGGAAATCACTGGTGCAGGAGAACCTGAAATTCCTTCATGAAGGACTACATGGAAATCACTGGTGGAGGAGAACATGAAATTCATTGGTGGAAAACTACATGGAAATCACTGGTGGAGGAGAACATGAAATTCATTGGTGGAGGACTACATGGAAATCACTGGTGCAGGAGAGCATGGAATTCACTGGTGGAGGACAACATGAAATTCACTGGTGGAGGACAACAAGGAATTCACTAGAGAAGGACTACATGGAAATAACTGGTTTTTTTTGTTGTCATTTATTACAATTTTAGAATTTAGCCTGCTTGCAACACCATCCATTTTCTCTAATGGTAAATTTCTGGTTTCAGAATTCAGAAAGTGAAAGTGACATATCTTCTGAAAAAGGTAAAAAAGTTCTTTCTGTTCAAGTTACAAATACAGTAATTTTTGATGTCCGGGTAATTTAGCAAAGAAGAACTCAGTGAAGTGTTTTGTTTTGATAATAATAAATTATTATTGTCTTTTGATGACCATTTTGACGATTTTTTTACTTACACGTTTCTATTGTCTTAAGTATTAAACTTGCATGACGCCGCTTTATTTCTTTAACTATTTTCATAAGTTTTTGCTACCCAGGTATTTGATAGTGAAAGTTTCTTGGCGTAGTTGGTTGCTTTGTACCTGGTTTGACAAGGATTTACGATTACAATACATAAGAGAAAATATTACTTTGTACATAGTGTGACGAAGATTATAATACATATGAGAGACAATATTACTTTGTACCTGGTTTGACAAGGATTATAGTACATTAGAGACAATATTACTTTGTACTTGGTTTGATAAGGATTATAATACATTAGAGAAAATATTACTTTGTACATAGTGTGACGAAGATTATAATACGTATGAGAGACAATATTACTTTGTACCTGGTTTGACAAGGATTATAGTACATTAGAGACAATATTACTTTGTACTTGG
>JANCMA020500410.1:0-10486 GCA_024336925.2 Zoanthus solanderi | reverse complement strand
ACATCAAACAAAGGAGCATTGTAATCTTCTTTGTAGTTTGCTAAGTTTCCTAACCAGTCCACTTTAATAACTTTGATCTGACGGTTGCTGCTGCCCTTTTCCACAACCAAATCCTAGGGTGGTCTGGGGATATGTCACTCCCGAAAATGTTTTAAAAGCAATGCCTGGTAACGCATATAATCCAGAATTTTTCAAAGTGCACATGGGAAAAGTCTGACCATGGTTCGGGCCACGTTCGCCACGGTCTGGATCCGCCCCTAGTCGTGTTAATCTTTGGTTTCTGTAATAGTGTTAGGTGGAGGAAAGTCTTTGACTCCATCTAGACTGGAGACTAATCCACCACGAGTTAGCTACCAACAGATATTGCCTGGTGCTAATTTAGTGACCTCGGAAGTATGAAAAGCTTTGGTATCTTTGACAGAAAAGAAAATCAATCTTGGGATTTTCATAAAGCCTTATTAACCCTTTTAGTCCTAGTCAGTTTTAACACTCATCTTCTCCTTACATAACACATACAAAACAAGACATTTGGTAATAAGAAAGTGAGAATTGATCGAAAGCAAAGCAAACCACTGATGATTAAAAGTAAAATTCTCTCAAACTTGTTCAATGAAGAGTATGGACTTAGGTTGGGAGAATTCAATAATACAGCTGGGATTGAAAGGGTTAAGTAAAAAGGGTGGGCAAAAGTATAGCGTTGGAGCTAGAAGAGCGATACAGACCTGCGAAATGAATGGAAGTGACTCTGGCAAACGACTGAGAAAATTTAGATTTGAGCTTAAAAGCTTTCATATTTTAAACATTTTTAAAAGAATTATCAGACGGCAGCAACTGTAGTTTCAGTTATCAAAAATGTGGACTTTTAGTTAAAGTTTGTCATACACTGTTCCGAAGTGACGTGAATCATGCATTTACTGTATTTGTGTACTCGAAGTATGTGCAGCCGTTGACAACGAAATGGTTAATGTTCATAAAATTATGCTAACATGATTATTGACTCGGTTTTCTTTTTTCAATAAAAGGCAGCAACCTACTTGAAATAAATTCGCTGCCTTCTTCGGTTGCTAAACTACACAGACCATGCAAACAAAATAAGAAATATCAGCTCCTGCACCGTCTATTTCTGCACTTTTACCACCTTCTTTAAAACTTAATGAAAACCCTGTGAAGCGCTTATTCAGTTTTTAACAATAGCTCTTCACGCATTTATATTGTACATTTTATTGTTTCTAAATAATTATTATAAAGTATACTAATAAAGTATACTAATTTCTAATTTTTTTACCGGCTTTTTTACTTGACACTGACAGTAGCACTTTCGAAACGTCGTATAATTCTAGGAAAACTTTTCATCGTAAATTTTATTGAAAACCCTGTTGACTAAGTTATTGAGACGGAGTTTTTACAGCGGTACAATCAATGACGTTTGCGCGGTTATGATTATTGAGACTGAGTTTGTACCGCGGTGTAAACAATGAGGTTATGAATGATCGTCATGGTTATGATTATTGAGACTGAGTTTGTACCGCGGTGTAAACAATGACACGCGCTTGCGACACAATGAACGAGAAATCTGAATAAGCAAGTGAAGCCTGAACAAAAACACTTTCAGGGTCCAACAGAGGTCAGATGAAATGTTCTAGATATATAGCCGTTCACCGGGACAAACTTGAGGGGCGAAAGGACACTTTTGACTGCCGAAATGTTTTTGGTGCTAGGGATCACCAATCATAAATATGAGAAATTCATTAGCATAAAGATATCAAAATTTTTTGCAAAGAGTGTTTAAGTTAAATAACTTCAAATGTTAATCTCAAACACTCTTTATAGAAATATAATTTTCCCCTATTTCTAACCACCAAGGCGTAGCCAGCATTTTTGAGAGGGAAGGGGAGGGGAAGGTTCCAAATAACCAAAAGCTGTTTGGTCAGTGATAAGTATTGCGGTGAGATCGCTATAAAAAATGACACAGTGAAGGATCGAGGTGTGAGAGGGGGGCTCTGAAACTCCTGGAACCCCCCCCCCCCCTGGCTACGTCCCTGAGCCGCCACCTGGTTAGCCTAGTTGGTAAGTTGCCAGCCTACCATGCGGGAGGCTCAGGGTCTAAAAATAATTGAGAAGGTACAAAGTGTGACACCTACTTTAACATGTATGCTGCCCAGATGAATAACAGATATTCCACATACAGCTGAATCTTTGGGAACATCTCTTCCTGCAATTTATAGAAACATGGTTTGGTTACAGTAAATTATTAAGAACTTTGTAGTGTCAGTTTAAAAGCAAAAATATACCTAGAAGAGTTTGTGGAGATAACACTTAAGAAAACGACTGGAAGAGAACGAATCACACAACACCACCATGTTAATCATTTTACCAGTATCAATGGTCACTAATTATTTCATAAACAATAAACATCACAAATATCATAATTATCACCATCAGCAGTATCACCAATATCATAATTATCACCATCAGCAGCGTCACCAATATCATAATTATCACCATCAGCAGAATCACGAATATCATTGCCATGATCACCATCATCAACATATCATAACCAACATTAGCACACGACTGATTTCATTATTACCATCGGCACTATTTACAGCAATCACTTAACACTAAGAAGCATCTTTATCTTATAGTCCCCTTGTTCAGCATCTCCAATATAATCATCTTATCATCAGTAGAGTGGAAGTTTCATCAATATCATCATAAATATCAATTACTAACTAGTAGTAGCTCTCGCTAAGTGCCAACGAGCAAGACATAAACACGAGAACAATAGAAAATCAGTGCAAAGTCTACGAACAGGCGCTCTCATTTTAGTTTTTGAAAAATCTTGTACTTAAATTCCATTCCACTGTGTGCAGATAATTAATGGTGACATTTAGTCGCCGAAAAGTCTAGTTTGTATTCTTTAAGTGATTGTATATTAAAATTTTTCAAAAATTGAAGACCTATTTTCCTGTTATATTTGTTTTGCGTATAATAAAATATTTCTCTTTTACGACAATCTTCATAAGTTCTGTAAACTGTGACTTGTGTTATGAAGACTGTGAAAACTGTCCGTTAGCACACTGCACGCTTTTGACCTTTGCCCCGGTTCAAATTATCTTCATTTTTAAAACTAACTGGAAGTTGATAGCTTGCTTTCAGTAAAATTGAATATATTTGGTTCTTTTTTCAATGGAACTTTTACTTTATGTACGATTCAAACAATAAAAATTGTTTCTTACATAAAATTGGGTTGTAAAGAAGCGAAATACTAAGAAAAAATTAAAGAAATAAAACAACACAAAAGAGAACCGGATGTGTTGTTTGTTTGACGGCAAACTTTGAAAGCATTAAGTTCAGAATTTTATAGACTGAGTTGATCTAACCATACAAATCAATTTAAAAAATACAGGTATTAGCAGGAAGAGTGATTTCGTAACTGTAAGTATACTGAATAAAATTTTAAGGCAACTCAAATTTGATGTCGCGAGAGAGGCAAATGTGCAAACCAAATTATGCGAAATCTGACAGTTCTCCGATAACAACTAGTGTACTCTATTGAAGTGCGCACGGTTGAAATATCACAAAAAGAACGCAAACAAGCGTATAAGCTTTTGATTTTACTTAACTTTCGCTCTCCGAACTTTACTCCGTTCCACACGGCGCACCGCTCTCGAAGTCACATGGAAGCCTCAACGCTCTCGAAGTAACATGGAAGCCAGGGAAGCCATGACGTCACAAGCAAAATTTCAAATTTCCGCGATGTGATTGGCTTATTTTTTTCTATTGTTACATTACACTACTTTTGTCTTGATATGATTGGCTTTTTATTTTCTATTGTTATATTACACTACTTTTCTCTTGATCACTCGAGATTTTTTTCGCCTGCAGTTCGATACTTACGCAGGCGGCTCTATAATGCTGCCGCCTCACGATCCTCGCCTTTTGGCTCCGATCGCTCGTTGGCAATTACTAATCTCACCAACATCCTGATCAGCAATACTGATCAGCAATATCAACATCAGATGCATGAACACAAACATCATCACCATCAACAACATCAATTTCAGATGAGTCACAACCTATATTATCATTATTACAAATATCAACATTACCAGGTACTCTAGTCTCAAGTTTAAATTCTAATATCTCTCATTCTCCAACAGAATGAAGATTCACCCCAAAGGCAATGCTATAATAATAAAGTACAACATCCAACATGATTCTGAAGGTTAAACTTTCAGAACACAGTAGGCAATCAACAATATTTTTTATTAGGTCAAGGAAAATTCTTACAAGAAAATCACAGCCGGCAGAAATAGCAAAGCTAGTCGAGGCAGGCTGCGATATCATATATTTGGATTATTTACTTTGATAGTCCTTTGGATTGAAAATTTAAAACTCTTTATAGAACAAAGAGAAATGCACCGACAAGAAAAGAATTAGGCAAGGAGAGGGGGAGAAAAACTAACATTTAGGGAAAATATCAATTAAAGTTGGTGTACTGACATAATTATCGTTCCATACTAAAATATCAAGCAGTTTTTGATGAATTGATTTTTTAAAATTTTGCGTTGGAATTAAGCGTACATCCTTGGGAATGCTGTTCCAGATCCTCGCACCGACTCTTGCGAAGGACTTTTTCATCTGGCTTGTTTTTGATTTTTGGATATAGAAGCTTCCAGCCTCAGAAAATCTTGTCTTGAGAAAACTTACAGACGTTTCCGACGTTAGTCCTTCGGCGGAGTAAAAGAGGAAGTAAGTTTTCTCTTTTTATACAGTGTAGAATTCACATATTTATCACTAAATTACAACAACAAACTCAATAATACATAACTTTTGCAAAAGTGGGATTACATATGATTACATATTCCTAGTGTTTAGAATAACTTTTGTGCATTTAAAATCCCCCAAAATCAACATTTTAAATTGATCGCCTTACCATGCGCAAGATCGTTTTAAAGCCATTTGGCTTAGTTCGGCTGACGCTTTCTACCTGTTCGCCCTCAGTGTTGTTAAGCTAGCGAGGCTCCCACTTATTCAATTTAGCTCCCAACAGAAGTTTATGTTCGCATTTAACCAGATGAGTTAACTGGCTTTGCTCAAACAGAAAAAAATAATCTAGTGTTACAATTCATCCATCTTATACTCGGCTGCCAGCCGTTTTTATTTTAGTGTAGCTGTCAGACGTAGTTAAAGCTAGGGAGATATGGCGATATACAGGCAGGTATTGAACTTACAAAAATCTTCCCCTTACCAGAGAGATGTGCTGTTCCGTTACTGTAGCAAATGCTGTGCTATAGCATATTACTCGGGAAACCAGGCTGGTGCAAATCACCTACATATTTATTATTTGGGATTGCTACTATCCCAGCAAATCCCTTCCACCAAACTCCTACTTCTACCATCCACTAGTTATAGCTATACATTATGGGCTGGATAGTTTAAAGAATTGAATTGGCATAGCGTATTATGTTCTGTGAAGAGTTGTTTAAAAAGAAAGTTTTTCACCGCTTTCAAAAAACCCTTCAAATTGAATACCAGTTTTAGAAAATATTTTTGAAGTTGGACACCGTCGAAATAGAAGACCAAATTCCGACGTTTCTTCACTCCTACGAAGGACTAAAAGTTAGTGTTTTGTCTTCTTTTTTGACAGTACTCAACTTTAAAAAAATTATTTTCTACAACTGTTTGTTTAAAACACCAACGCAGCTATAAATCATCACTAATTGAATATGAGTTTTACATCTGAGTAACTGCACTGTAAAAAATGACTGGTTGAAATGACCAATTTTCATTGGTTATAACAAATTTCAATTGGTGATTTTAACAAATAAATCACTGGTTGAAATTTGAACCAAAAAAATTTAGTCAATTAAACCAATAGATATTGGTCACAGTGACCATTTCGTTAGGTCGGATTTGAGTGACCATTGTAATTTGATTGTTTTAATTATTTTTTTAATTAGTTGTATTTCTAACCAAATGCAATTGGTCAAATATACCATTAAGTGATGGTCAAAAGAACAAACCTAGTCAACCAACTACAGACAACTTTCAGCACTGTGTAATTAATCTTCATGAAGACCCTTAAATAAATTAGAAGATAAAAATAATTACTGTTTTATAGTGAAATAAAGGTGAGATAATTAGATATTCAAACCCTTTGTTTCAGAAATGCAAGAAAGAAGCCGTTGGGTTCTGGGCTCATGACGTCAATGTGTAGAAATCATTTTGGGAGAAACACCTTGACCGATGTACAGAAGTGAACACCAATCATGGCTTTGCATAACGTTTTATTTCCTTAATTGGCTTCGCAAACGTTAATTTAGACATTAGTTTATTGTGTAACTGATTATGAACTAGCACATTTTGATGGAAAGTTGGTCATGTGGCACAAAACCCGTCTTAATGGAGAGCATTCTGCACACAATAAATCTGCTTATCGTCCAATTTGTTATTTAGGAAATGTATAAAGTTGTTGGTCGAGTCACTGAAAACAACTTTCGTGTTAAGACATACAACGCTCTGCAGTTTACAGCCATTTCCAAATAACTGTGATATTTGGGAGAAAATTATTGTTACACACTTGGTAATCCCTTGTTTTACATCGCATATGGTGCGTTTCATAAAGAGTTTGATGTCAAAATAAGCATTGAGTTTTAATTGCTTGGTGATCTCGAAACTCCAACTTTGTGCTACAAATCATTTCCTTAATAAACTCGGTTTTATTGCTCTCAAAGACTGAAATTGGTACATCGTTTGACACTGCTTATCAAATTTGGATGTTGTGAGGCATCTTCCCCTCCCTACCCCCCAGGAAGAGTATTCGTTTGCTCTCTGGCAGGCAGATTTTGTGCCACGTGACCTTTTGGCACTTGATTATTTTTTTGGTTTGTAATGTAATATATTTGATGATGACCCTCACCTGCTGTTATATACTCAAACATATAATCTACTTTGCTCGTGATCTGACGCCATTTTAGATTAGGGATCCAAGCCCTTAAGTAGTTACACGTGGGAAATAATAATAACGAGATTTTTGTCATTTTTTGTGTGAAAATTCATTTAACATACTGAAGTTCGTTAAAATTGCTGAAACCCGCGTATGACACCATTAGTGAAACCTAACGAAGGGGCTAGTGGTTGAATGACTCTCGCTTTCTTGTTTTTACGTTGAGAAAGCTGATGCTGGCGGGAGGAACAGCCTAGATATATTACAAACCAACTTTATTTGACGAAGACCACGGTATTTACTGAATGAATGTAAGCTACAATAAAATCCTGCCTTTGTTACACTGTGTTTACTTTTCTTCTACTTCGAATCGCGGAATAGACCAGTTTTGAATGAACAGTTACTGCTGACTTAAATGACTGCCGATTTACTCTGTACACTCTTAGCCTCATTATCTTGTTAAATGTTTAAATACGTGAGTAAAAGAGAGCTAGAAGTCACACCTCTAACAATACACACAGCTGTAAGTAGTGTAAAACTACGTTGATATATACGAATATTTAACTCCATATTGAGGCTAAGACACTACAAGTTGAACCCGTTGTCATTGCTCTCAGCGGCAACTGCAAACTCGAAAATGGTAAATTAGGATAAAAGTCTCAAACGTATCAAAAGAATCTTAGCTCATCACCAGAAGAAGTGTGTGGGACAAATTTCCTCAGACGGAGGGGCCACCCCTGGAAACGTCAGCTCCATACACAAGTCTACTCACAGCGGTGATAGTTAGATTTTTAACAATGAAATTCTACGTTATCGAGCTTTTTGAACTGGAAAAAAAAACGATTATCTAGGAAGAACCAGTCAATCAGAACTTCTCCGCACGTGCTGCCCGTCCCTTCTTTCTTTTAATGGAACATTTTTATCTAGTTAAAGCAAACGTCTTTCGAACCTAGTGACCCGTGGAGCAGGCACATGTCTGGTTTTTACAGTACTAACTCCCATTGGACGGGACACTAATCCATCCCCGTTTAGTCCTCGGCAGAAACTGGTACTATCAACCTCATAAGAATGGAAAGCTGAGTCATGTTTTTTTGGGTAAAAAGGTTACACTGATATTCACATCTCGGCAGAGCTGGGAATCCAGTGCAGGAACTTGTGGTTCCAACCATTACAACAGGTCTAAGTGCTCAAATATGCTCGACACTCGGCGAATGTGGTGTCGGTGACATTTTTTAAAACTGCCCCTTTTATGCCAATAAACTAACATTAAAAGTATATTTAAGAACATGTGTACATCAGCATGTTACTTGTGCTTTCTAATCAATCTATGTTCGCTTTGTTTATGTAGCTTGTTACACTGGCATTCCGTGAATATCTTCAGGAGAGTTTAGATATCACATGCCAAGTCAAATTTCTTGGGCCAATAATCAAATCCAGCACGCTGATTGGCCGAAAATCGGTCTAATAACTTCCAATACAAGACCAGGAAATTATTGGACTAATTTCTCACTGATGTTTCTCTCCTTTGTTCTCTTTTGCTGACCTAAAACTGAAGCCATGTAATAAATATCTTAATAATTTTATTTGCTCGGTCTATCCTGAAAAAATATTTGCCCTCGAGACCTCGCTACGTTCGTTCTGTACAGTGAAAGACATCGGGCAAATATTTTACTGAACAGACCTTGCACTCGGTTATTAAGATATATTTAAAACTAAAAGGTTAGAAATAATGTTTTTAAATAAAACTGCAATACTATAACCAAAACACAAATATTTGCGGACCTCTAGTGTGCTATATGATGATTTACCTACGCCTCTTAACGTTGTGTTATACTTGAACAATGACAAAGTGGCTACACCCATCGGCGCAGTAGTCACAAAACACCAAAAGTATTATTAAGTTTTCTAAGTTAATATTCAAACAATATCAGTTTATAATTAGTGTGAAAGTAACAAACCACAATTACAAAAACAAAATTTAGATTTAAGTGTGTCTTAAGTATGTTAGCGTCATCGCACTCATAATTAAAAGCTGACGTATTTTTTCCCCGGCTGTCGATCCACGACCGAAAGTGACTCGCTCTAGCAAATACCGTATAGTGATTGTACGCCAGACAATCGGGGTCACCCCAACTGACAATACCATGCATAACCCACTTGCCGTTGGTATCCTTACACGCAAGTGGTCCGCCACTGTCACCATAGCAACCGCTGATGTTTGTCTTGCCTGCGTCTCCCGCACAAATCATATTCTCGGTTATGTTCCAAACGCGTTTGTCGTGTCGTAAACCCTTTTCCGGAGCCGTAGCTAGCTGAGCAGCACATGTGGGGTTTGAAACCGTGGTCATACGGGCATCTTGAAGAGTAGCAGAAAGTCCTGATTTTGTTTGAAATTGTCCCCAGCCTATTTTAATCAAAAAATTAAAGGAAAGGTTTGGAAAGGTTTTAAAAGGTTTTCTGCTATAATAACCTATAAAACATTGTACAAAGATGTCCATGAATGTATTAGCTACAGACTGCAAGAAATTCAGTTTGGGCTACTTGGTTTTCTATTTCTACTAGCCACTAACCACTTCAGCTAGCAAATAAAATGAAATGAATTAGATTCTGTTTTTCTCAAGGACATTTCAGTATTTCAACGCTAGGCGAGTAATTTTTTTTTCTGCCTAGTAAAATCTACCATGTCACTAGCCAATAGACTAGTAAGTTGAAAAGTTAGTGTCGAGCCCTGTGATTGGTAGCCCTGTTTCTTTCTCTTGGGTGGCAGTATATATTTGGCTTTGAGCTGACAATGTAGCTTGTCAATGCTCAAGCTCTTGCCTTACAGACAGTTGCCACTTCATATTAACTGGCATACGTATTTGCCGTCAGTATGAGGTCCGTGTTTTATGCGGTATTTCAATTCTGCCCTAATTAAGTAATTGAAAGATTTCACCGACAACAATTTTCACGCGACCAAAGTGAGCTCGACTAGCCCTACTAAGCATCTGATCCTTAATTACTTGTCATATGCTCCTACCTATCAAGTGACCCCACTTGTTATGTGCTCCTACCTATCAAGTGAACCTACTGGTCATGTGCTCCTACCTATCAAGTGACCCCACTTGTCATATGCTCCTTACTATCAAGTGACCCCACTTGTCATGTGCTCCTACCTATCAAGTGACCCCACTTGTTATGTGCTCGTACCTATCAAGTGAACCTACTGGTCATATGCTCGTACCTATCAAGTGACCCTATACTGGTCATATGATCCTACCTATCAAGTGAACCTATTGGTCATATGCTCCTACCTATCAAGTGACCCCACTTGTCATATGCTCCTACCTATCAAGTGGCCCTACTGGTCATGTGCTCCTACCTATCACGTGACCCTACTGGTCATATGCTCCTACCTATCAAGTGAACCTATTGGTCATATGCTCCTACCTATCAAGTGATCCCACTTGTCATGTGCTCCTACCTATCAAGTGAACCTATTGGTCATATGCTCCTACCTATCAAGTGACCCCACTTGTCATATGCTCCTACCTA
>JANCMA020500306.1:0-10487 GCA_024336925.2 Zoanthus solanderi | reverse complement strand
ATTTCCATATAAGCCAGATGCATCCATTTTATAATTTAAAATTGTGTGATCAACTGAATCAAAGGCTTTTCGAAAATTTCTATTATAAAAATAGCACCAAGTGATGCAATATGGCGTCCGCCGTTTCCCGTTTTTCAGACGTTTCGGAAGAGGAATTGAACGTCCTTATTCAAAAAGCATTCCCAGAGAAAACTAAAATAGCAAGAAAATATGGTCTAAAAAATCTCAAAGGTAAGAAAAAGAAAAAGAATTTGAAGTATGAATTTGACAGTTTATAGTCGACGAATAGTCTGGTGTATCGTTAGCATTGGTTGTTTGAATAAAATCAATGATTGTTTACCAAAACGGTATCGTTGTTCTTTTGTTTCTTCTTCAGATATTTCTACTGAAACAAATAAAATACTCGCTCTCGATTTCTATTGCTAATCACAGAATGACTTAGGCTTTGCCCTCGTCATTCTTAATCAGGCAATAGAAAATGCAAGCTCTTATTTCCAATTGTTTTAAAAATGTTCGGTAGTTTTAACAAAAACGTTTCTGCTCGATTGAACTGCTTAATAAAACTGACTTATATTTAAGTGTTATGAATGTTATGTTCACACTGTTAGCATGAAACATAAGCTACTGTTAGAATCTTTTAGCTGGTATCGCAGGCTAACATTTTGTTATTGACGCGCAGGAATGTTATTCGTTTTATCTCCAATAAGCCCAGATAATAAGACGACAGAATTTTTTTGCGGAAAGTTTGGTTAATGGGCACGTGGCAAGAATAAAGAGTCGCCTAACTGGAATTTTATGGTGGTTAAACAATCTATGACATATCGAAAAAATTGATTGAAAAATTTGATAAATATTTAAATTCTAATTTCGTTTAATCAGCTAAATGCCGCAAATGATTCGATGATAAAATGGTGATGTGAGAAAACTAGCACAAGCTTTGATTGTTTATTTAGTCAAACTTTCATGTGCGAGGACTGAAGGAAAAATGTTTTCTTTTTGTGAGACATTTCCTGTTTTGAATAGAAACGTGTTTCCTCAAAACCCAACAGCAGCATTAATATTACGTTTCAAACACGATATTTGACTGGGCGGTTTGTAGCGGCTTTGTTGTGGAAGCCATGCTAAGAGAGGCTTCTTAAAAGATGCTTTAAAAGAACTTTGACACATGGCTCGAACTTTTGTCAAGCTGCGTGAAATATATTCCGGCTTTTAAGCTTTCACCAGTCGGGGTAAAGTGTCATTCACTCAATTATTCAAAATACTAGGCTTCTCATGACATATGGTCACGCTTTCATTTTCGTATTAAATAAAGTGGAGGAATTACGACGTACGGCAGGTTTACAAAAGGAATGGATGTCAGTTCTGTAGAACAGGGAGAATTTCTTGAAAAAACCCAGGTTGAACCTAAAAATATTTCTTCACAACAAAATGAAAAAAGAAATAACGATGGAGAGAAAAATAAGCTTGTGACAGTTACATTTGAAGACCTGTGTTTAGAAAATGTAACTTCTGTTGAAGGAGATTTACAGTGCGCTGTGCACGACGCATCGCAAAATCTGTCACAGAGTGCAGTTGATACAAATCAGGAGAGATCTTCAAGCGTAAATAAAACTGCCTATGGACTTGAAGAAGTTGTTACTTCGAAAAGTACGAACGTTGAATCAAACGAATATGAATGCAGGATTTGTCGATGTGATGGAGACGAAAATCTACTTAGCCCTTGCAAATGTTCTGGCTCCGCCGGCTGGGTCCACGAATCTTGTCTTATGCGGTGGTTGAAACTTTCCCATTCTTCTCAATGCGAAGTCTGTTTTCAAGAGATAGTTGTCAAGAAGCGAACTAAGCCACTAAAAGAGGTAAGAAATATAATAATTATTTAATAGTTGTGATTTTCACACAAAGTTGATAAATTTTCCGTAACAAGGAGTTTATCTTTCTCATGTCTCTCATTGCAACTCACGCTGACAAATTATTTTATTTTGGTTTTTGGAGCACATGTACTGTGATTATTTCTGTTCCAATGATACATTTTGAATGCAGATCTTAGGCGGTTATATTGAAATTTCTGTAAGTAATTCTACGAGTTCGAGTTCAGCCAAGAAATCCTAATTTGTATAAAAGATAAAATTCTATTGAAGATTAATTTTTAACAAGACCGTTGTACACATACTTTGTTTTTCAGCAATTTCCTTGGCATGGGTTAAGGGCGTTTTGGTTATAACCTAAAACTGTTTCCCTTTATTAATCGAAAAAATATGGAATTATTCAAACTTATTGCAAATGCAATTTAATTTATGTTATATAACTATTTGATACTATGCTAAATAGATAAAACGTAGGCGTAAAATTGAGCTAAAACTCAGTTGAGCTAAAACGCACATTGAAAACAAAATTTTCTTGACAGTGTTTTCATTACGGTTAAGTTTTATTTCATGTTCTGAAAAAGGTTTCTGCAAAAACCTAAATTATTATTTTAAGAGATCGTTTTACAAACATGGCTTTTCACAATCATTTGAGGGTTTGTGGTTGTTTGCGTGGTGCAATATTTACACGGATGAAATATTTCTATAAGTATTTTAAGTTGTAAATACAATATTTTTCATCCTTCTGTCTTATAGAACTTTAAAAGAAAAGTAAAACGATTGTTTCCTAGATCTAAATTTTATTTAGAATATTTTTTAAGGTATCAGTTTTCGTGTATATGATATTGTATACGAAGTCGTTTCCAAGCGTTTTTTGAAACCATGTTTGTGCTTTATGGTATTTGAGGAAAAAATGTCCAAGCTGATTAAATTTAAAACAGATTCACATAAATCAAAACATAAAACGAGTTGTTCGTAGTGAAATTTAATTTTCCGTTTTCCTTTTTTCAAGTATCTTGGTTCTCCAACAGTCGGATATAAAATAGAAAATATGCTTTCTTTACGACTAAAAATAAAAGAGTGCAAACAAACTGGACCGTTTTCACTGATTTGTTTATTGCCCGAATTGTAAAACGCAGAAAAGTATAGTTGACATGTTTCTGTTTTAAAACAATGATATAATTAGATCTTCTACAAACTAACCCGAAAGGAAATGCTTTAGAGAAGAAACACGATGATGTGTGAAAAGCGAGTGCAGCAAAATGCAGCCGATTGACTGACGTCAAGCGGTTAAGCAGTTTACATACTATTTTAACTTCCGGTATCAAGTAAATGTTTCGTTAGCTGATAAACTTAACATTAAGCTGATAAAACAAAAATTTGATAAAACACAAACCTATAAAGGTGAAATAGTATGTTTATTTTCAATAACAAAGATTTAAGACAATTATTATAAACAAGACGTTCAAGTGGCTGTCGTGATGGGAAACGAAGTGATGATTTGGCGTTGTTTTTTACCTACACGTTCTTGGCAGCTGCAGAACACCTGAATACTGAAGCGACCATTTAATGTCCAATTAATTTAAGGAATGAACATTTATTCAGTGTGCAAGAACGAAAGAGACTACGTTATGCGGAAATAGACTCTTTTTGTGGCGAGATGGACAACCTTTGCCAAGTGTTAACACGTAAATGTATAAAAATCTCTTTCATAAGAGTGTTAAGCTGAAAATGCTAAAAACTTACAATCATGCAAGTAACATGAGGAAAATTGAAGAATTCGTATTTCTTACTCTGCAGAAAATAACAAATATCATGCTTCTTGGCAAAACCCCGTACGTGCAACATCACCTGTGTCTGTAGTGATGGCAACTGGTATGAATTTTGAAAGTTCGTGCAATATTTTCAGTTCTAATAAACAACAGAGTAGGTTTGACTCTTTATAATAGACAGCGTTATACAACGATATCTGCTACAAGCCTTCAGCCATAAAGATACAACTTTAACGCTTGAATAAAATTATTATATAACAAAGACCTAAAATTGCTATGTTTTCGGTTACAGTGAATGCAAGGAATCTAGCACAAAGGGAATAGTAACGAAAGTTTAAAGCTATAAACAATACATGCTTTTTTAATAAGAACCAGTAAAATTTGCCAAGGCTCATTGTTCTCAATTTTTTGGCTGCTTTAGCAGCTTAACAACAGAATACCCAGCAACTGTCAGTATTATTTATTCGTGCGCATTCGTAGTTCTTTAAATATAAATGCGCAGTGAAATTAAGAACAATAGTTGTGGGGTATTCTGTAGCTACTCCAATACAATGCTGATCATCTGTGTGTTGAGGAGATCTCTGTACATTATCTAAGATGATACAGCTGACTGTGCATTTTGTCCATGAATACGTGTATCATTTGGGATAATAGTAGATATATTATTAATAAATGGGAAACGGTGCTTCTGTGTTTTTACTGTGCACATTTGCGAACGTATATTACAAGATTCAGTAAAGTTTCAACAAGAAAACACTTTCACTTTTTTTCAGCCTCAGCCTGAGCTTGTTCGTATATTGTTCTTCATTTTAAGCCAGTCTGAGCCTCGTTGTTCTTATAAAGTTGTTCTTATAAAAAAAAAAAAAAAAAGCGTGTAAATCACATAACACTATACTGGGAATCTGCTATCGTTCAAACAGGTCAATAACTCAATCTTACCAGTTAAAAACTGAAAAGAAATGTTTTATACCCAGACGAAGATTCGCCTATTGTTATAATCACTGGGAAAATTGAACAGAGTGCTAAAAGGAAGAGTGAATCAATTACTGAACTTTCACTTAGCTATGTTATGAGCAAGTTCATTAGCTAAGTCATGTTGATGAGGCCAAAAAAGGCTGAAACAGCTATCCACGGCTGTTCAAACTGCTTAGACTCTATTTTTATGGTAGAATCAACGGGTAAAGCCCGCTACCAAAGTGGCCATAGATTCCATTTTAGTGGCTTCAAGTTAGCTACTAGCACATATGACATGTGCTATCTACACAAGTTTGTTTAAAAATTGTTTGAAGCCGGGTGTTTTATATTGTAGTTAAGACTGATAGTTCTATTACGTCTTCCGATCAAAATGAACAAAATTGAACAAAATAGTCAACTTCTATTTTGTCTCCCTCTCAAAATGTTGCCGAAAAGTCTGCGATCCATGAAAAACAACACAGATTGCACAGAGCTGTTACTGTGGTTTAAGCGGAAACATCTCAACACGCCCATCCGTGATTATTCTCCCGCCCCCAAACATCTTACTTAGTATTTGTAATTTTGAATGAATTATCGAGAATAGGTAATTTTTTTCTTTGTCGGAAATAGATAACAATCTATCACGTTTGGAGTCAGCATGAAAACGAATCAGTACTAGTACTTTTTTTTCGGTTCGAATACTGCAAATAATTTGTTTTGGCTTTAAAAGCGGCAAAGGTTTGTATTGTTTATACAAATTACTGAAAGTACAAAGATTATAAGAGTTTAAAATAAATAAGAATTATTATAAGAGTTTAAAATAAATAAAAAAAGACCTATTTAATAAATGGCGACCATTCAAATATTCTTTTGTCTGCATTCAAATTAGCTTACTTGCCTCACTTCGAATACAATATTGGTTTGTTTTTCTTGCCTCAAAGACAAGACTTGTGAAGCTAGCCAAATCCTTTACGAGCTAGTCTGTATTGTGTTAAGCGGACGAGAATCTTTAGCTCATCCTTGACGGGACACTAATCCATCGCAGGTTAGCTTCAAGCAAACCATGGTACTCAATAACCGACCTCGCAGGGATGGAAAGCTGAATTAACTTTGGGCGAAAAAAAAGCTTAAGTCACACAAATAAAGAAAAATGTTCAAATTTCGGCATAGCTGGGAATCGAACTCAAAACTTTGCTGTTGAAAAGCAGATATTATACCAAGTGCGCCAGCCCTGCCGTCTGGGTTTTTTTTTTTTTTTTTTTTTTTTTGAAGAACCAACTCATTGATAAAATTTTTTATAATATTATTTGATAACTTTTTACAATCTGCTGAGAGCCCAATTTCAATAAAGGGTTTTCAAACCAAGATATCGATTAAAACATCATTTAAATTTTCTCCTTATTCACTGAGTGTTGTACGCTGGATTTTATAGTTGTTTTCAAACAGTCGTCAGTTTTGTTTTTGGTCTTATGTAGACTTGGTCCCATGCTGAAATTTATGTGACACTTGCGCGGTCACTCAAATTTATAATACTTCACATATTAAACTAAGTTAAGTTAACTGAAACACACCTGGGTATGAGTTAATTTTCATGAAATGATTCAGCACGTGAGAACCACATTACCACAAAACGAAGTTACCTTTTCTAAAGTTACTTGGTGACAAAAAAGAACAGCGACAATGAAAGTCAGTGTTACCGCACCATGAATGAACGCCCGAGTAAATGGTCCAAATTTCCACAATAAGCCCGGTGTACTAAACTAATTCCAGAGTTATTTTGATATGACTGGTATCTCAAATACAGCCGAAAAGTTTTTAACGCGATTTTCTCGGTTATTCAGGAAATTTAGTGTTAACATAAAAGAAACTGGTGTCAACAGAATTCCTACAATGCGACTCTGATGCAGCGCCGTAATAAAAAAGTAATAAAACCACATTGGTTGGCTTAGACATCTTCAACTATCAATACCGTGATCTATGTTGCTTAATATTGTTGTATTGATTGCCAAATGGTAAGTATAGGTTTCCATGGACTGTGAAGCCAAAGCTTTTTCTTTTTTTTTTTCCTAGCCAAAGTTTCGACATAATAAAATTGGTCGTACTTTGTATGAAGCTAGTCTAATTGCTAAAGATTAAATACATGAATATTTTTTTGTTCGTTTTAGTGGAAGAGACCGACAGGTGAACTTGGTCCGTGTGGTCGCTTGGATATTTGGTATATGTTCATATGTCTGTTTGGTATTGGCACAATCATTGGCTTCGCTATATTCCAAGCTACTGTAAAGAGCAAAGAGCCCGAGACCAGTATTATCTTCAGCGCTATATACGTGCTGTGCTCAATCCTCATTCTCATGCGCTTAAAATATTTTTATCAATGGTTTACTCAACGCAGTATGTTTTGGGAAAAATGGCTGGTTCTTAACCAGCTATGGACCATTAGGTCATCTGACCAGATACCACAAGAAGTCATGGTTTCCACCGTATGAAGATGACCGACAGAAACTATTAGTTTCACGGTACTTCTAAATTCATTTGCTTCCATCCAAAACATAAAATAGAAAGATATTAACTAAAAACAGTTTTCGAGTTTTTAACTTTTTGTGAAAACAGTCAAATCGTAGGAACTAAAACTTGTAGCTTTTATACAGAGGATATTATGCGTTGGCGCGAAAATATGAATTTTATTCTGGAGTAGTAAAGATATTATTCTACGACCGAGGACTGCGAGCAAGTAAAATGTTGTTTTTCACACCAGAAAATATAATTCATCTCTTCAAGCCAACGTGTAATGTTCTTTTATTATATGGACAAAATAAGGCAAACTGAAATTAAAACAAGGAAATGGCGGGAAATTTTTTTTAGGATGCGCGCGTACATACAAGACATGCATTAGGTACCTAACTTTAACATATCTGTAAATATGGAAAATACCAGTGCTTTTTATAGTTTCCATTAGAACACCATTATCCATATAATAAAATGAGAGATGTGGTTTAGTTTTTCCACGCGTACTTTGAGTTTAAAGCTTTTCGGAATAGTACAGCGACACATTCATCCTCAGTTAACTAAAATAAATCAAAATTTCTGGCTTCTTAAAAACTCCATATCAAAAGTAGTAAAGACTTTAGTAATATTAAGCGTTCAACTTTCATTTACAGATGTCTTTTGCGCGTTAAGAATTAAAGTTCCTTTTAAATTAAACATACAGATGGCAATTGTTAATATACGCAAACTTAGAAGCTGTTTAGTTTCATTTTCAGTTGCACTAAACACTTGAAGTTAAAAGAAAAGCAACCATGGAATAGTTTTGCGATTTTGGTGGCTTCCACAAAGCTCTGTACGTTTATATACTTCCGGCAGATAACTCCGGCAATTAATCTTCATTTGCCCACACTTTGGTGCATGTTTACAAAATAACAAATATACAAAATAACAATTTTAGCGATAAAAGCTGAAAACAAAAGCAGAATTCTTTACAAAAAGTTTAGAAAACAGCTGATATTTTCGGGATTTTTAATACAAAAATGCTATTTTAGTTTTTGAAATTGATATTTTCAACGTTTCAACGTTTTAAATATAATCGTACCCGACAATCAAACAGTTCCCTGTTTTGCCTGTTTTATGGTTTGTCATGTTTGAAAGTTCTCTCGTGTTTTTGGAAGTAATCAAGGTATCGATTTGGTTAATTTATTTCGAAAATGTTTGGTTATATTAATTTACCATATTTATACAATAAGTAGATAGTTTTATAATTATGTTGATTACTTAGAAATAAAATTGCAAGGGTGTTATTTATTCATGCATTGCCTTCAACAAATGCAATTTGTACTGCAATATTTGTTTACACTTTTTCTCTCAAAAGCTTACGTGTCCTGGCAGTCTCTAAGGTTGCAAGGTTTTAACTCTTAATAACTGATTATAGATATTCGTACGTAAAATATGTTTCATCTGCATGAAAACATGAGACTGATAAATTGAATACTGCTCCTTTTGCCTCTTTGATGTATAAATGGAGATTTTTCAATTGATACATTGCTCATTATCAAAGTGTTTTGTATCAAGCATTTTGTAAACTACATACATGGACTCACTTGTTTCTTCACATTAAGAAAGATTGTAAACCTTTCAGTAAACATTGTGGTGTCTAACCTGCGCCCCGATATGACGTTGCTAGACAGAGAGGGAAGAAAGATAATCCTTGGAGAGCTGACGGTACCGTGAGAGGAGAGTATTAGTAAGACCCGGCAGAGGAAACTCAACCGATTTGAAGAGTTGAGTGTACAGATTGGAGAGCGGGGCTGGAAGCCGGTGGAGGTCACCCCTTTTAAAGTTGAAGTTGGATGTTTCCCGAAGGTGAGTGGTGTGGAAGGTGAGTGGTGTGGAAGGTAAGTGGTGTGGAAGGTGAGTGGTGTGGAAGGTGAGTGGTGTGGAAGGTGAGTGGTGTGGAAGGTGAGTGGTGTGGAAGGTGAGTGGTGTGGAGATGGGAGAGAGAGAGAGGAGGAAGGCAGTACCTGGATTCTACGGGCCTGTGCGCCACAGGAAACGACTGTTGCAGACCCACTATCATGAGAGATACTGAGCTTAATGGGTCGAAATCTCGATGACTGGTAGCACTCAGCTGATGACTCAGGCCCTGGGGTATAGTGCGCTTTTGGGGCGTATCATATCTCTAAAGTCTGAAATGGTCAAACTATTAGTGACTTTAAGCAATGAGGACGACGATGGCAAAGACAATAGTAAATACAATGACTGCACGTTGGAATGCATCGAGCTCGGCACCACTACGGAGTTTTCGCTACAATTAGAACGTTAAAAGACCTTTACTAGAGTCATCGAGACTACAAGGACGTAACAGCAAAAATTTTCTCAGTATTTGCTTACCTTCATAGAGAAACATTTAATCGTATTCCTATTCACAAAATTTAACGTAAAGAGTCAAAACCTTAATAACCCGCACAAAGAAGTAAAGAAGTAACTAGAAATATGATTTTTCTGAGCCGTCGTTGTTCACGTTCCCGACCTCGTTTCTTAAGGTCCCTATTAATGTAATGACGTTAACAGGAGATGCAATAGAAACATTTAAAAAGTCGTGTTAATTTCATATATCTTAGTTTACGTCGCTGTTAATTGAAATACACTATACTTGTTGATACTCGGAAATCCTTGCTACTGTAAGATGCATGCACGGCAAAAAACACAGATAAAATTTTAACAACAACAACAATAGAATAACAATAATAATAGAAATGACAATAACAATAACAATAATGAGAATGAGAATAATATAACAAATGGAAAGTCTCCAAATTTTACCGCAAAACAAAGCAGCCAAAATAATCCTTGATCGCAGTCTTTTTTCCTCAGCCAGTGATTCTCTTAACACCTTAGGTTGGAGAAAACTTGCTGTGCGACGATCCTATCATAGATGTGTCCATATATTTCAGTGCTTAAATGGACTTTGTACTTCAACCATAAATTTGGTATCGTTTCGAGAAAGTCACAATTATAATACTAGAAATAAAAACAAGTTGCGTCTTCCTAAAGTAAAACGCAATTGGGGAAAACAAAGACTAGCTTACCACGCCGTCAAAGACTGGAGCGCATTACACGACAATTTAAAATCGTGTAAAACCATAAAAGAATTCAAGTCAAGTTTTTATAAGCATTTTTAAATACCATGTAATTCCTTATAAATCTTTTAAATACCATGTAATTCCTTTTAAATCTTTTAAATTTTTTTCTGTTTGAACGACTAAGAGGAATCTTCAGTAAGCTCTGTTATCCAACTAACCTATTCGAAGCAGCTGTTCAGAAGTTTGTCAGTGAAAAGGTGAGTGAAACCCAGAAAACCAGCAATATTACCTCACTCGACAGTGATTCAATCAGATTTACACTCCCT
>JANCMA020500197.1:0-10487 GCA_024336925.2 Zoanthus solanderi | reverse complement strand
TAGTATTTTGCTTAAATTCTCATAAAATTATACCATTTTTTTATTGGGTTTTAACCTAGTTGGAGCTTGCTCTGTTGTGACTGTCCCACACTGAGTTTTTCTCTTATTCTTATTTTTGTTTCATTTTTTATCTTCTTCTTCTTTTACTAATTTACATTAAAAAAGCTAAATCCTTTACTAGCCAGGTTGCCCATGGAGCCGGTGCTTATCTCCGTTATCTGTAGTGTTAAGCGGATGAGAGTCTATAACTCCCCCTGGATGGGACACTAATGCATTGCAGGTTAGCTCCCAGCAGACGCTGGTACTCATTCACCCACCCTGGAAGAATGGAAAGCTGAGTTAGCTTAGGTGGAAAAGAAGGTCACACAATTATTCCAATTTGGGCAAAGCTGGGATCGAGCTGGTTTGAGAGCAAGGATATGACGATCTTTCCAGCTGCACCAACCATGCCCCAGGCCTTCCAACCTGGAGATTAGTATTTGAATCCTGCCAAGAACAGGGAGATTCATGCCAAAAGAGGGAGAAACAAAAAAAAAAAGAGTATCGGTAGAAGCACAGGGCTCGAAAATGCGACCAATAAGGTCACCAATGCAACTAAAACTTTGAACTTGGTGACTAAAAATTCGAGTTTAACAAATAAAACAAGCAAACAATTTTGGAATTCAGGCTTTGGTCTGAATTTTTCCTGCGAAAACAATGTTTTAACTGAAATCAGCATAATCCGACAGCAGATTTACATTGAGAAGAGGAAGTCTGGTACTAAATAGCTGTCCGCCATGTTTGATGCCTTTGCATTGTTCGATTTCTGGCATGCGATATGAAAGATGCAGTAGTTCCTATCTTAATTAACCCTGAAATGTTTTTATTACTTTGTTCAATAACTGCTTAAGGTAAAATTAACATGCAGAAGTTTTCTGGAATTTTGTTGAATAAATTAATAAACATTCAAATAAATCTTAATGAGCAAACTTAACTTGCTAGAATGCATTTATTTGTAACAAAAATACTTCTAGTTTCAATTTAAATGTTTGTTTTTTACCTGTAATGCTATAGTGTATGTTAGCAGTTTTCCTGAAAAAGGAAGCCCAAGAAATATTGTACTGTTAACAGCAGGTACATCGCAGTAGTACTGCACTAGACTAGCAAACAACAGTCCATATAATCCTGTTGGGAGTGAGTCGACATGGACATCATAATGACGAAGAGTGACTACGGAGACTATCTGCAATCCTGCTGCCAAAAAAGAACTTGCAAAGACAAAAGACTGAAAGGAAAAGATAAATAAAAAATGTGAATGTTGAAAAATAGTTAGTGTAAGAAACTTGGTAATTAGTCAACAAGTAAAGCCTTTGGTTTCCAATATGATACTTAAAAGCTAGTCTAGCTAGCAGGTGGAATGCTAAGAAAGTTTCACCTATGATAATAATAAATTCATCTATTTAGATAATGCAGCTATAATTTTGTTATCATTGAACAGCAAATAAAAAAATTAACTTTCTTTTGCTATTAATTTTATTTGTAAAAAGAGCCATTTGTAAAAACAGCCAGAAACAGACCCATAAATTCCAACAATGGTTGCTCCCAGGATCTATTTGGTTCCTCCTCAGCCTATTCTCATTAGACAAGCATATCTTTAGAAACTTTACACACAACAAAATTTATTCTTGCTGTCAACCCCTAGAGCCAAACTATTGCCATAATTATTTATTTAATATTTATTTATTTATTTACCTATTACTTGCACTCCGTCAAACAAGACGATTTTTTGCAAGGGTGGTCAGCAGAATAATAATAAAATAGTAAATAACAATGGTCACTCTCAAACAAAAAATACATTAAATTATAAAAGTTCAAATTACATTGTCCAATTTCTCGCAAAAACAAGAAACAGATGTTGCCTCAACTACTTCAATTGGGGAACAGTTCCAGTCTCTTATTGTTTTTGGGAGGAAAGACATTTTGTGATAGTTTGCGATTGCGGCACCCTGTAGGCATGTCTGTGCCAATGCCTACTGGTGCGGTGGACTGGTACAAGAAATGTACTTAAATCAGTGTCTAACAAGGTATTTTGGATCTTATAAAACACAACCAGCCTAGACTTTGTCCTACATGTTTCAAAAGTGTCCCAGCCCAGCTCATCTAGATAGCATGTTTGTGACACTTTCCGTCTTTCCGTATCGGTTTAAGGTGTAGCGGGCTGCTCTATGCTGAACCAATTTAATCTTATCAGTATTCTGTTGTGTGTATGGGTCCCATGCAGTTGAGAATACTCTAGTGTTGGGCGAACAAGACTCTAGTAAGCAATAGCCTTAAGAGCTTGAGATTTTATCTTTAGGTTTCTCTTCAGGAATCCCAGTGTTTGATTTCCTTTGTTTGTGATGTTTGAAACATGACAATTCCAGCAGAGATCAGATGTAATCGTCACTCTGAGGTACTTTGCAGACTCAACTGATTTAAGTGTCTGTCCATGTAGGGTATAGTTATGGATCAGTGGATTGCGTTTCTGAGAGACATGCAACACATAACATTTATCTACGTTAAAATGCATAAGCCATTTCTTTTCCCATTCCTCTAATATGTTTAAGTCTCTCTGTATGATATCAGCATCTGTTTGTGAATGGACTGTCAGATACAGCAAAGTATCATCTGCAAACAGTCGAACGGTAGAAGACAAATTTGCTGGGAGGTCATTGATGTAGAATAAAAAAAGGTATGGTCCCAGAACAGACCCTTGTGGAACATCAAATTGGACGTTTGCTTTGTCTGAGTACTTTCCCTTAATAACAACCTGCTGGGTAGGATTTGAGAGGAAGGATTCTATCCAGTTCTTTGTTTTCCCACAGATGCCATAATCGCCAATCTTCTTAATCAAGTGTTTGTGTGCAACTTTATCAAATGCCTTGGAGAAATCCATAATGACATCAGTTTGCCCACTGCCCTGCATGTTGTTTGCCAGATCATGTACCAATTCAATAAGTTGTGTTTCACAGGATTGCCTTTCTCTGAAGCCACACTGTAGTTGGTAAAATAGCTAGTTGTTTTTTGCATGCTTCATAATACTACTGACAAGTATGTGCTCCATGATCTTGCAGGCTATACATGTCAGTGATATAGGCCTGTAACTGGATGTTTCTGACTTTTTCCCTTTTTTGAAAAAAGGAGTGACGTATGCAGCCTTCCAGTCGTCTGGCACCTGCCCTGTCTGATAGGATTTCTTATATAGTTGTTTATTATTCTCTATAGTTGGTGCCAGTTACTTGAGAATTTTAGGTCTTATTTCGTCTGGACCAGCTGCTTTGTGGATCTTGAAGTTTAACAGAAGCTTCAAAACTCCTGATTCTGTTATATCAATATCAGGCATAGATTGATGGGGTGAGTTAGGTGGAAGTAGATCCTCTTGCACAACTGTTTTAGTAGTAAAAACTGATTGAAACTGTTTATTAAATATGTTTGCTATCTGGTCTGGTGCAGACACTTCTTGACCATTGACATCAAGTGAGTTTATTCCCACTGTGTCAGATCGACAGTGTTCTATAAAAATCCAAAATCTCTCGAGACCTGAATGATTTTTTCTTTCGTCTTCCATAGGAGTGATAATGCTTTCAACATAACTCCAATAAGCATGCCTCATTTCGCATTGTATTGCTTTCTTGAATTCTTTTATCTTTGTTGTTGTTTTGCTATCATTTAGTCCTGCTTTCAGGTGCTGTTTTTTTTTTCATTGAAAGTTTGTCCCTCTTTCTAATCATTTTCCGAATTTTGGGGGTGACCCAAGGCAGGTTGTCTTTTTGTTTGCATAATTTTGAGGGATATGGCTTTTAATCCCTTTAGAGTTCGCCTCCTTGAGTCCCAACCACATTTCATTTGCTGTTGTTGAGTCTTTGTTCTTTTTAATCTTTTCAGCAACTGCAGACAGCTCTTCAGCTCGTTTGTAAATTGGAATCTGCCAAGATTGCTGCCTATAGCGTATTGATTTTAAATCAAGCTCAACAAGGGGGCAATCATGATCCGAGATGCCTGGCAATACAGTGATATTTTTAACACAGCTTGGGTTGTTTGTGATGACCAAATATAGGGTGATTTGATTTCTTGTAGGTTGTTCTATCAACTGAGTGAGGCTTTTGTCATCCAGAATATCACCAAACTGGTGCTGTAGTGTTGGATAATTACACGATGTTACAACATGGTCCTTCCAGTTCCATCCTGGGAAATTAAAATCACCTGCAAGAAGTATCTGGTGGTTATGACTTATCATAGAGAGAGATTTTTCCAGCTCAATCAGGGAGTTTTCATCATTCTCGTGAGGAACAACATGATCTCTCAATCTGTTTCAAGCTCTGATTCTCTTGTAGCTATTAGGTCTTTTTTTACGGCAATGATCACACCTCCATGAGAATGACGCTCCCTATCTCTCCTTTCAATCTCGTATCCATCACTTATAAGTATCTCGGCGATACCGTGATTTTCTGTTAACCATGTTTCGTTCGCAATTATTATATTTGGCTTTGAGTCTGCAGTTAATTGTGAGAGGGCTTGGTTTTTGGCCGTGATGCTTTGACAATTAACATTAAGTATTGACAGTCTACTCTTCTCGGATTTACATTCGCGTCGAATGCTGCCAATGTAAGTTGATGAAGTATGTTGAGGTGAGCCAACAAGACTAAGCAAGTCACTTGCTGTTGGTGTTGAAACCCCAACATTAACATTCACAGCAGCCGAGTATGATTCTGGAGATAAATTTAAAGGCCAAAAAAGATTTGTGACTTGGATAGCATCAAGCGATTATTCGAATAGGGAGCTAGAGAAGTTGGGGAAACCACAATCTGCACACTCCCAAATACAGGATGAATTTGCAAGTGCTTCGTAGATTTTTGTGTTCATGTGCATGCACTTGACGTGGTACCAAATGTCACAATAATCGCACTGTATTCCTCTCTGGTTGTTTCTAACCGCTTTCTTGCAGAGTCCACATGGATAATTGCAACTAGGACCTGGGTTTTGTAAAATATCTCCACAAATAACAAGTAGCTCCAGCAGATCAAAGGCTTGTTTCATTTGTGAGGCTGGGAGACGTTTCAAGATGGCGGGTCGTCCTGTGTTTGATTGTAACATGCTGATAACTCGCTTATCAGGCTCAAATTAGTAAGAGATGATAAGGAGTTTAAACTTGTGATTCAATAGCAAAGTGAAGATTTCGATATAAAAATAACATAAAAAGGATTAATTTTACACATATCAAAATTTTCACCACCATGTTTGACGACGGCGACCGCCGCGGCTGACCATTTCAAAAAGCGACCGCTGACTGTTTCAAAAAGCTCAACACTAAACAGTATTTACAAAAGTTTTCATACAAAAGTTAAGATTTTGACTGTACGCTATCACGCAATTGAATATGTCTTCTTTTGTCTTGGTCAACGTGAACTGGACAAAAATTTGCATTTCAGACAAAAATCTACGTAGTGACGTTCGATAAATGCGAATTAAATATTGGAATCCTATACACATGCAGGAAAATGATAAAGAACTTTTCATCAGTGTTTCATCTGTTCTCATTCATTATAATCACATATATACATTTTTCTTTGTAAAATTATTCAATTTAGAAACTTTTAAAGTTAAAATTTAAATTAGTTCTTGCACGAACACAGGGAAAACCCCTGTTGTCTTTGCTACGTCAACTTTCAAAACAACTTAAAAGTTTCACTCTTGGTTTCGATTTAAATGAACGTTTATGTCTTCTTCATCGTTGTTAGCCCTTCCAAATCTCCTTTTTCAAGACACTTCTGGAACTTTTGGAAATAAAGTTCAAGTTAGGCAAATTAATTAGCAATGCCTGTATAATATTCATAGTCAGTTTCTTGACACAGCGAATTCTAAGAAAGCGAAACTGTTCTAGGAAAACAGTTGCGGCGAAGTTTTCTGGCATTGTTTTCAAAAACGGATATATTACATCATTGTTGGAAACGGGTAAAGCAGCAATTTCGTTCACCAACTTATGGCCAGACTATATAAGCAAGTATAAGATTTGTAAAACGCCAGAAAGAAGTTGATACTATAGTCTGCGAGATAAAACGTTATCCAGTGAACTGTTGTCGACTTTTTTAAAGCATGGGCCGGAGTGACGAGAAAAAACTCTTAACAGAAAGGCTTCAATACTTTATTGAAGAAGTTTTTCCTTGTGATTTATTGCCGTGGCTAGCTTGTCTAACCACGGCAGATAAACAACAAATTCAACGCGACCAGGATAGACACGGCGACATAAAAGCTACAGAGACTTTAGTTGACAGGTTAAAAAGGAGACAAGATGGCTTTTCAGAGTTTGTAATCGCTCTTCGAAGTAACGGAAGCGAGCATGTGGCAATGCTACTTGATCCAGAAATGAAAGGTATAAGACAATTGAGCTAAACCGTATTTGCTTTTTTTTTGAGCGAGGAAATATAATTTGCAGGTTATATATTGTCGATGATTGCTGACTAGGAGAAACTTTTAACAAAATGAAGAAATGATTGTCTTTTCATTTTGGGAAATAAATTGAAGACATAAAATATCTAGTTGTATTGAAATTATTTTTCGTTATGCGATCGTATATGCTTGAAAAAAGTTTATATTGAAAAAAAAAATCTTAATATATAGTTGTGGATGACCACCTTAACCGTGGTGTAATTTTATTTAATACATTGTGTTTAACCCTTGACTTGAAAATGGTCGAGTCTTCAATAAATTTACACCACTGAGTATTTTAATTAAAACGATTGAGCTTTTACTCCAGCAAAAGTTGTCATTTATCAAACTATACACTCAAGTAATTGGCGGGCTTTTTGGCGCCCGTATCGACACTTGTCCGGATAATTTCGCGCTTATTTTTGTGTACAACCGCAGCACTTTGCTACGCATGTGTTTTTCAGTTTGATTTTTTGTGGCTAGTGCCTCGTAAGAGGCCAAGCCACTATGCTATTGCCTTGAGTGAGTGAGTGTAATTCGTGTCGTGTTTCTCGATTATGATACGACACCTTGATCGGTTTATTTCGGAATTATTCGGTCTTTAATAATTACTTCCGATTGCTGTGTAATCGTCTTATCAAACTACCCCTCCCTCATGACTGTTTAAATCTGCCCTACCTATTCCTCTTCGTATATTATTGACTGCCATGACATTTCCTAACAGTACAACCTTAAGACCAAAGTCCGTATCTACAACAGTAACGTTAAATCTGTATTACTGTATGGTACGGAGTGTTGGAGAATTGTTAAGAATGACATGAACAAACTCAGTGCCTTTCATAACAGCTGCTTACGGAAGATCTGCAATATCTATTGGACAAATAAAATTACCAACGACAACCTGTACCTGAAACTGGATGTACGAGCATTGATGCTGAGATAAAGAAGCGTGGGCTCAGATGGTTAGGCCGTGTCCTGCGAATGTCGCATATCGTATACCCAAGGTTGCCTCAAGATGGACACCACCTGGAAAGGGAAAGCATGGCAGACTAAAACAACCTGGAGGAGGACTGTCGAGATGGAACTGAAGGAATTAGGATTGACATGCATGGGGGCAGGCGCAAGCTTTGGCGAAGGATAAGACCCGGTGAAGAAGAGACATTGTTGCGGCCCCACGCCCCAGTGGGGGTTCAAGGGTTTAAGAGAGAGAGAGATAACACTTCCTGGTGTCCATTTGCTTTGCCCTTATATCCTGCTTTGCCCTTGTATTTATACTAAAAAAATGAAGTCTGTTCATGCATGTGGGATCCAATGTCAAAATAAAGATGTCTATTGTATTATGATTACTCGTGCCCAGACCGTAGGCCACTGGTACGAGTCTCAAAGTGCATAGCGTATCACTATTTTTCGTTTTGGTTTCCAACTCAAAAATGACTTTTTAGAGTTTAAAAGAATAGCCACAGAATAATGTCAACCACTTACGTCGGAGCTGAAACTCTTGTTGACGATAATAGAAAAAATAAGATATAATAAATTAAGCAGTCAACACGACGTATATAAAATTTTTAAAAATACTGCATTTCGGCGAGCCAAACTAGCCTTCTTCAGGTGCGAGAATAAAATTAATTCAAATTGGTGTATAACAGTTTTTTAAATGTAACGGTTATGAAATATGATGCCCGTGTTTTGAAACGTGCGTAAATAACGGGCAAAACAAAATTGCTAAAAACGGTTAGATAAAAAGATAAGTGGGTGTCCGTCAGTGAAAAAAGGAAATGAAATAATAACAACAACATAACAAAAATAAAACAGGCAAAAATGCAGCAGATAGTGCATGTGTCTAAATTATACGAGATGTAGGACACCGATAAACAACCGTTCATATCTATTTCAGGGGCAACCTTGGCAAGATTTATGAAAGAATGAATCAAAATCAATATCGACAAAATTGTTTATGTTTGGGTTAAAAATCGTTATACAATCGATGTTACAGATTGTTGTTAATTTTTAAAACCTAATATGATTAATTATTAACATTTGCATAACTGTGAATCTGAAAGTTTGACTGATAACTGAGAAACGAGCCAAAATTTTGCTGTTAACTAATACTCAGATCCCCTGTTCCGACCGTGAAATTCGTCTACTATATAGGCGAATCTTTGTTTACATTTTTTAGCTCATTAGTATATGGGATTTCAGGAGTCTCAACACCTGGTTGGAAAATAGTAATTTTATAAAAGAAATAAAACATGTTTTCCGTGCCTCCATAGCCTGTTGAAAGACTCGACAAAGTTTGTGAGAATTCTCGAGCAAGTGAAAACCCTCGACTGCGCCTCGGGTTTTCACTGATCTGCTCTCGAATTCTCCCAAACGTTTGCCTCGGTTTTCACCAGCCTATGAAGGCACGGAAAACATGTTTTATCTCTTAACTTTACTGACTATCAACACTAAAAGGCAAAAACTACGTCGCAAAACTACGTCGCAATCCGGATCCGCGCCGTAAAGAGGGCTCTGTCACGGTACATTAACTTCAGTTATCAATTATTTTTCATTGTGAATAATTAATTGCTAAGTCAGAAAACAAGACCGAGACGTGATAACTGATCTGACTTTTCATTTGTGGGTTGGGCTCCGAGCTCCTTTCGGCGATTAAGGGACAAAGCTACGCCTTTTGATCGAGTGGGTCCATTGCTCATTAAGGCCTTGTGCAGCTTAAAAATTAGGCTGGTTATAGACCTTTTTACAGACGTCATCTGTATCGGCTTCATATTCATCATAAATTTGTGTCACTAGTACGCTATTGTTATCGACAAACGTTATTGGCAAGCTACTCACTGACATTGTTGGTACAGCCGTAGCCCTAGCAGGTATACAATCCGATGGCCTTGATGCAGTCCCTGCCCTAGAGGGTATACTTTGTCGTGGCGTTGTCACATGATGCGCTGCTGGCGTGGCTCCTCAGTCTTTAAGGGCGTCCTGTACACTGCTCGACGTAGCACACCGGCCTTGTCTTTTGTCGTTACACTTCGAACTGTTCTTTGGCGAAACGGGCGATAGCTTTCGATCTAGTCTTTCATTGTTCCTTCCGATTCCTGGGAGACCGTTTGGCTTGGGAGAGGTGTCATCACCTTTGCGGCTGAAAGAGGCATAGCTGTCTAAGGTTGTTTTATCCAGTGCCATACATGGGTAAAGTATTTGGCTGCCCTTTTGGTCGTACGCTTCAGCGAATCCTTTACAATTGTAACGGGGAATCAGCTCTTCACTTTCAACTTCTTTTATTTGACCGTATTGGTTTTGTTGGCCTCTGTCCTGGCCTCGGCAAAGCCGGCGTGGCTAAACTTCGGCCAGCACAAAGGGTCACCGTTTGATCAAAACAAAAGATCTAAAGAAGAATTGACTTGCTACGTGACATGACTCCCCCCTTTGCGAAGACGCGCCCTCGCGGCTTATAAAATGACAACATATTTCTTTGTAATTGATAACGTAAATCCGCGCCTTACATACGGAAACTAAAACTGCATGTTCAAAACTGAAGTACATTCAAAACGGTAAATAAAGAATACAACGTGGACAACTCCGGTAAACAAAAAATTAAATGTCAAGTCCATTTTCCATCATTGATCTTGCTAACATTCACATCCTGCTTCCAACTACTGTATCAACCGTGCAAGTCTCCTCAAGAATTTGAAATGTCTCCTGTTCTTTCACATACAAGTATGTATCGGTTCGAGGTCCGGGGTCGTGTTGAAGAGCAAAACCTTCAACTGCCCGGATTGTGCTCCACCATTTGTAACGGGGAATTAGCTCTTCACTTTCAATTCTACAATTTCACGCCTGACACCAAGGCACTGTTAATACTTCGATCATTTCTTCTTCATTTAATTTACTTTATCATCAACAATTGTCATCAACTAATTTTTTTCTTGTTATTACTCTTACACTCTTTTTTTTTTTTTTTTTAAAAAAAAGAACCTTTTTTATAAGAACATGAGGCTGAAAATCGCCAAAAAATTAAGAACAAGTTAAGAACATGCTGAGGCTGA
>JANCMA020500090.1:0-10488 GCA_024336925.2 Zoanthus solanderi | reverse complement strand
GAGGCTAATGTTTAATCGCTCGACGGCTCAGATCTTGGCGTGAAAGTCGAATTTGCAGAGGGAGGAAAACCGGAGTAACCGGAGAAAAACCCTCGGAGTCAGATTGAGATCGACAAATCTCAGCCCACGTTCGGACTCGAGCCCGGGTCGTAGAGGTGGGAGGCGCGACTGATGACCACTACGCCAACCTGACTCCCCTGAAATGAAATAGCAAACAATTTCCTATTGGAAATAACTGTCGATTTCCCATTGGAGCTCCGAGCTTTTTTCTTGCAGAGTATTACAATTACATTTTTCCTGAAGATCAATACATTTATTATTCAGCCCCGCATTGTCGAAGGAAAGTGATTGATAGATTTCTTGCTTCATGGCGTCCTTTGTTCTTCAAGCTTGCTGGTTAAAGAGTTTATAAAAGCAGCATTCTTCGCTACGTTCTCGGTAACTTTTCCAATGACATTCTTGTCTTCAGATATTTGCTCTACAATTAGAGCTGAGACTGCTAGAACAATAGTTTTCATAAGGTTCTTGTTTTGCATTATTATATCTGTAACTTGTTGAGTCAGTTGACGAGTCGCCATGTTCAGTGTTGAGAGACGAATTTTCTATTGGAGCTGCTGTTACAGCTTAGGTTATTCGAAGTAACTGCCAAATTGTTTCCTCTGGTGGTATATTTTTCAATTTATACTAAATGTTGGAGGAGTTGAAGCCTAGGCGAGGCAAAACGGATCAAATCTTTTGCTGGCTCTAAAATCAACGACCGCCATACTGCCAACACGGTCTATGAGTTCTACTGTTGTTTCTGGCACAGGTGCCCAACATGTTACCCTCGTGCGAGACTTGAAACTCACCAACAACTACAAGGGCGTAACAACTTTGAGGAAGTGCATCAAGCCACACTCTACCGTCAACACCGTTTGCAGGCTTTGGGGTACATTGTCAAAAGCATCTGGGAATGTGTCTGGACCCAACAGAAACGAGACCGACCAGACCTGGCAGCCACCCTCCACAGCTACAATCTCCAAGAACCACTCCATCCTCGAGACACTTTCTTTGGGGGTCGCACTAACGTGGTCCGTCTCTACGTGGAGGGGGAGTGACTCCATTATTACGACTTTACCTCACTGTACCCGTGGTCATCCCACCTTCATCTACCAACCACCCAATCCTTGTGACATAACACCTTACTTTGGCATCACCAAGTGTACCGTGCTACTGACTTCGGACCTCTTTCATTCCGTGCTACCTTACCGTTGCGGAAACAAATTGGTCTTCCCTCTGTGTCATACCTGTGCGGAGGAAAACATTGACCGACCCCTTCTCGACAAGACGTGGATCTGTGATCATACATCAGAACGGCAGCTCACTGGCACCTGGTGTACACCCGTATCCAGAAAGCTTTGGACAAAGGGTACACCTTACAAAAAATTCACAAAGACTGGCACTTCCAACACACATGCGACGATCTGTTTAAGGAATATGTCAACACATGGCTCAAGATCAAAGAAGAAGCCAGTGGCTTTCCTTCTAATTGCACTACTGACGAACATCCTCAACATGTTGCAGATTACGAAGCTCATGAAGGCATTCACCCCGATATGACCAGTATACGTCACAACCCTGGAAAGAGAACTGTTGCTAAACTATGCTCAACTCTATGTGGGGAAAGTTTGGTCAACGTACATATGGGCAAGACCCACGTGGAGGAGTTTACTGATCCTCGCGATCTGCACGCCTTTCTTGCCAGTGGACGGTATGTTGCATGGTTTTATTTGTATATCACATTTTTATCTTGGTTGTTACTATCATATAATTTGTTTTTTCAAAAATTAATGGAAAGTTTGTTATCACTGTAGTATTTCAATACATGACTGAGTTCATAATTAATTATTTTTTCAAAGTCACAGTATCTTCTACATAACTTAGGGATATATTAGTTAGTTATCAGTGTTCTGTCTTGCGACAGGTCCTAATTCTGTCATCCATCTTCTCCATACACCTCTATCTTCTGCCCTTCTCTTCATTTCTCCATATGTTCCTTTCTTTATTAGATTTAAGAATCCAATTCTTTTCCGTCCTCTAGGTCTTTTGCCATCCATTCTGCCCTCAATTACTTCCTTCAATAACCCATTTCCAATATGTCCTATCCATTTCTTCTTTGATCTTATAATACGATCCATCAAACTCCGTTTCTCATCGACCATTTCCAGTACTTCCTCATAGGTTCTCCTTTCTGACCATCTTACTTTCTGCATTTTTTACCAAACCCATATTTCAAACGCCTCTATCCGTTTAATATCCTCTGCTCTCAATGCCCATGTTTCTGCTCCATATAAAGCAACGCTCCAAACCAATGCCTTCACAGCTCTCTTTTTCGTATCTATATTCATTGTTTTTGATAGTAACTCTTTTCTCTTATTAAAAGCATCCTTTGCCTTTGTTATTTACTGGCATGTTAACAATCTTATAAGCCAGTCAAAATGCAGAGGTTTCTATGACAACAGTGGAGGCATGAATTGTCCGTGCACGCATCAACTGTCACTTTGTCACTGTCACGTTTTGCTTTTTTATCGTCACTTTTTTATAATTTTTTTCAGTATATGATTAACATGTAGCTGATCCTTTGTCTGTTTTAGAAAGCACTATTATAATTATTTTTTACTCGCACAAATTAATTCTATATTGAACGAGTAAAAGGTTCGATTACTGATAAACAAATTATGCATATGACTTTGGCTGCCCGTGGTTACAAGAGTCACACGCTCTATATGCATAACTATGCAAATACCAAACTGCAGACCTCACAAGACTGCCGGTTTTCAGCAAAATCTCCCGGTCTTTGATAAACTCCAGACAAAGACACTGTTGCTACCCAGTTTGGCAAATAACTGATAAAAGTGCTTTTACTTTTTTAAATTTTACATAATTTGTTTATTTTTGCATGTGTTACAGTGGTTATACAGAAGATTGCGCACGTCTCGCGGGCGATCAGAATTGAAAACCAACACTCGCAACAGGGTCTTGATTAATCACTAAAATCGCATAATTTATGATTTGCCGGTAGAATGTAGACCCCTCAAGTCTCGTAGTTTCAACAAAATGTTACTTTTTCTACGGATCTACGGATCTACGGATCTAGTAATCTACGGATCTCCAGGGTTTTTCTTAAATCTAAAGTTACTGACTTAGTATTATTTTATGCCATTTACCATGCTTGCCAAAACAAAATTGATTTCGAAATCGGTCGTGAACGATAGTCAAAATGCGATTTTTAAAAATTTTTACTCCGACCAGACTAACGTCCAAAAGGCAAAATGTTAGTGTTATTTTCTTTTGCTTTTCCAAGGTGTAACTCTACAATTCATAACTAAAGCCTCAACGCAGGGAAAAGAAATTATTTCCTGAATCACTACGTCAAGTAAACAACCGCACTCTGTAAAATGCTTTATTGAAATCGATCAGCCATGAAGAAACTGTTTACTACTCGTTAGCTACATAAATAATGAGAGAAAGGACGTCAAGCTTAGCGAATACCCGTTCTGTTTTCGAGATCTATACTATACTCAATCTGAAGTTTTCAGGATAGGTTTAACGCAAAATCTAATTTGCTTGCTTTTAAGCGCCTGTCAAACGGTTGTCCTTGCCAAACGTTCACAACGATTGATCCAACTGTTATGTTTCTTCTCGCGCGCTTGACACACTTCCATATTTGGATTAACGAACTTGGCCTCAATCTTATTTGCCGCGAATTGATAGCAACCAATGGAAATGAAGCATATAGCTAATGTCGAAATATGATTGGTTAAGGATTTAGAAGCATTAGAACGCGGCAAAATTCAATATCAAAGCTCAGTTGATAGCTGTCTTTATTCCTTCGTAGGTTCTTCCAGGGTGTAGATTAGCAGAGTTTGCTCTTAGATTTTGTCCAAGTTTTATTACCACTTCTAAAATGCTTACTGTAGAAAACTACACTACCAACTTCAATGATGTTGACCACCTCAGCGAAGGAATCAAGAAGCTTTCGAACCATGACAACAAGGCTTTGATATCGACGAAACAAAAGTCTTTGAGGGTAAGCTTTGTTAGTTCAACGAAAGGAAATTCTGCGCGCCCAGAAGTGAAACTATTATTTGCAACTGCTTGATACACTTAGGTTCATCAAAAATTTTTGATTGCTCCAAAATTATTTTTGACTTGTTTGGGGTTGGGTTAGAATTTTGCTTTAAATACATAATTTTTTGGTTCTCTTCCACTGTTCATTGAGGTTCATTTGAGCGTCAACAAACATGAAAGAAGGGTTTTTCGGGAGATTTTGAATTTTAAAACCTTCAATTTAATAACTTTAAAATGCCTTCTGGACTTATGAGCGTATTAAATTAAAGTACAAATGTGAAATTTAAACTTGTAGACGGTTTCTTGTAGACTTTGTCAATCGTTTATAACCCACGCTTCTATGTTTAAAAAGCATTTTTTTTTAAAAAAACCTAAAAATTACAAGAAAACTTATAAAAAAGTTTCTAATACCCGAAAAAAAAAAAAGTTATACTTCTTGCTTCTAAACCAAATTAGTTAGAATTTCTAAAACTTTTTGTGCCACTCTCTCAACGTTTTTAGGCGGGAAATTTGGCGCCGTTTCACACTATGCTATTGAAATTTCTTATGCAACTAAGGTTAAGTCCATGAAACACTTTAAGATAAAAAAAAAATTAGTTTTTTTTTCAAACAAACATCGAGTTTTTGTGTTTTTTAGTAGCATAATTGTGTTGGTTTCTTTATCAGAATTCATCGCACAAAAATGAGAAGTTCAACATCGAAGACGAGCCTCTTCTCCGACCAAATCCACGTAGATTCGTTATTCTACCTATTCAGTTTCCAGAGATTTGGGAATTTTACAAAAAAGCCAAAGGTAAGATTAATTTAAGGTGAAACAGACATGAGTACTAGTCATAAAATAAAGTTTGATAGCAGATTAAGTTAAGGTTAAGCTTATCAGCTCAATCGAGAAAATTATATGAAATGCTTGTATCTCGCGTTTGGGACCCACATTTTAGGTTCTTATGTTGGAATATGTTATGCCATTTTCAAATCTTCAAACTAGAAGGAGCAGTGCTTTTCCTAATCATTCATTTTCTTTGTTAGCATCATTTTGGACAGCAGAAGAAGTTGACTTGTCTAAAGACCTCGATGATTGGAACTACAAATTAAAGGTTTGCATTGACTTATCATAACTTTACTATATAGTTTTGTTTTCTTAACATGAAAAAATTTAAATTTCCTTTGTTCACGTCTTAGGAAGAGGAACGATATTTCATCAAGCATGTGCTTGCATTCTTCGCTGCCAGTGATGGTATTGTGAATGAAAACCTTGTCGAGTGTTTCAGTCAAGAGGTGCAAGCTCCTGAAGCAAGGTGCTTTTATGGATTTCAGATAGCAATTGAGGTATGAGAAGGTTCTGAAAAGTACCTTGATTGTAAAAAAAATTAAGTTCCATATACCCGATATTATCATATGACTATATGGTACAGTTGTAGCTTTTTTGTAGGGTTTGTATGGCCGATTTGAAAATTTAATAAAAAAAACATTTTAAAAAGTTTTTAAAAATGTCTTCCTGGTTTATTTATTTTTAATTGCACATAATATAATGTATAGGTTTTGTAAAACATAAGTTTTCAACAGTCTTTGTGGTTAGAAATAATTGCTGTTTGAAGTTGGAATATAGAAAAGACGATGGTTTCTTTAAAAATCACTTGGATTTTTTTCAAGTTTATAATCTTTGTTACTTGCAGAACATCCATTCTGAAATGTACAGCTTACTGATTGATACCTACATTCAGGATCCAATTGAAAAGTAAGACATTCAACCACTATCTATGTTAGCTTTATATACTTATAGCAGCTTAAGGATATTTTACAATGTAAAATAACTTAAATATATATATCTAAACAAACATAATGCTGCTGAAAATAGATAAAGCTGTAAGAAATTTTTATGTTCTGGACATTTTAGATAATAGTTGCAATTGTAATGCATGTCAATCGTAATTGGCATGCATTAAAAGATATGTAAATGGTGTATATATAAAGTTATATATATTATGGAATATTCATTTATATTTCTTATATATATATTTTTTTCTCTTTTTGAATTATGCTTATAGTGTCCCCAATACTAAATACCCTTGACACTAAAATAAACTTTATGTATGTATGTAATAGCAAAACAGTGACTGTTCATCAGCAGGATATCTAAATTGTGTTCAAATCTACAATCGGTTTCGGTTTCATTAAAACTCTGCATATTCAACATTTTTATTCTTAGGGACAATTGTTTTAATGCAATCGAGACAATGCCGTGTGTAAAGAAAAAGGCTGATTGGGCTTTAGACTGGATTAACCCTGAAAGGGTAAGTAGGATTCTCCAGTTAGTGCATTGCTTTTAAGAAAAGAAAGCAGATTATTGATAAAAATTGTTGGTACTACTATAACTTTGGTAATGAGAATTAAATTATTAATTTGGAATATATCACTTTCTAGTTCCTCTGCACCTATATAACTTTGAGCATTATGCACAACATGATCTGCTGTTTATGTTTCCATTTCCACTGTTTTATTTAGTGCTTATCAATTGTCAAACTGTAAACTAATGAGGCCATGTCAACCTTTCTCTTAAATTTATCTTTTGGTCATTTAGGCATCATTTGGTGAAAGGGTGATAGCATTTGCTGCAGTGGAAGGAATTTTCTTTTCAGGCTCATTTGCTTCTATTTTCTGGCTAAAGAAAAGGTATGTTACATAAAAATACTTGTTCGGGCTAAAATAAGTTTCGTAAGAAAAAGAATTACAAGAAGTTGTGATAAACTCTATTTCGGGTGGATTCCACCATCCATCATCAGGTTTGTTACTGACTACAGTTAATGTAAATTAATTACATAAATATTTATTTAGTTAGTGTGCAATGCTGAGGCATTGCTTATCAAAGAACATTGACTAAACTTAATGAATTAGAACAATTAATCTCCTGAATCTATTGTTGTAAGAACTAACAACATATATATATGCAAAACACTAACTAAATAAATATTTATCTAAATTTATGTTAACTGTAGTCAGTAACAAACCTTATGATGGACGGTGGAATCTGTCCGAAATATAGTTTATCACAACTTCTTGTAATTCTCTTTCTTATGTTACATAACAATTTAATTTATTCAATGGTTAATTGCTTCTGTGAAGTTTGTTATATATTTACCAAGGTTGATAAATTATCGGCTAAAATGTTATTTGGCTTATTAAGATTTGCAGGTCACTTAACTTTGTTGTGTTTAGTTTTTGTAAACAAGTTTCAAAGACCTTTTTTTAGCTCTTGGGGTGCTGGCTCAAGAGCTATTCTGGTGGATCACAATGTCATGTGTAAAAAATATCATGCTTGAAACCCAATTGTCTTAAGTTCGTCAACCAAAGAGATAAATCTTTAACTCACAACTCTTGTAAATGTTTATATAACATACTAAAAGTTTTTCTCTGTGCTAGTCTGCAGTTATCTGCATTTTTCACCAAAGGGGGGTTGTTTGGATGACTGGTTATCTATTGAAAATAATAATTAAAGTCAATTCTTAACTTTTTCAGAAATCTGATGCATGGCTTGACATTTTCCAATGAATTGATAAGTAGGGATGAAGGACTACATTGTGACTTTGCTTGTCTGATGTTTAAATACCTACACAACAAGCCATCTGAAGAGTGTATTCGATCCATTATCAAAGAAGCAGTTGTTATTGAACAAGAATTTCTCACAGAAGCTCTACCAGTAAAGTTGATTGGAATGAACAATGATCTAATGAAAGAATACATTGAGTTTGTTGCTGACAGATTACTTGTTGCTCTAAATTGTTCAAAGGTAAAAGAAGTTTTCTGATGATCTGCTTGTTAATTGCTTGAAAATTCATGCCAGTCAATTCTGACCACAAGGTCCCCAGTTTGATCTTGAATGATTTGAATGTTTTGTGACCTATCCCTTCTAAGCTAACTCAGTTTTCCATCCCTCTGGGGTAGGTAAATGAGTACCACCATCCGCTGGGAGCTAATCTGCAATGTATTAGTGTCCTGTCCAGGGGGGGTCAAATATTATCTGCTTAACACTACAAAAACCAAAGATACACCTTAGATGTCAAAACAATTCCAATTAAATTTAATTCAATGTGTTCAAACTATTTGTCAGCCTACTCAAGGTTACTCAATGAATTGTAATCAATTTTGACTTTTGCATCATTTCCTACTTTGATGTAAATACTAAATGAATATCAGAAATTCAAAGTTATTGTAAAAATTGCTATACCTCATAAACAAAAACATTCCTAGGAAATCAAATCATTGTTATATTGTTTAAATAAAATACCGTGTGGCCAGGTAAGAGTGAGTAGTAGCTAGCAAACCTTGGCATCTGTGATTACAAAAATGACATCATTACAGCTACCTATTAGCCAATATAGGCACAAAAACTAGTGAATGTTTGGCAAAGAAGAGGTTATTTTGCAGATTTGACTTAAAAAAGTTCCTAATTCTGCCAATAAAGCAAGAATCTACATTTATTCAACTCCAGAAAGAACTACATTTCCCTTTTTCAAGAGAAATCACCTAAACATGACACACAAACATGGTTTTTGCCAAAGATACCTCTATGTTTATCCATAACTTAAACTTGTTTAATTTAAATGGCCCATTAAATCATTTACCAAGTATATAGTCAGAATTAGTAGACATTGAGCTCTCTAATTTTAGGAAGATTGACATCGGAATACCTCAGACTTTGACCCAGTAAACAGTAGATATGGGAATTCCCGTTTTTGACAATAACAATGCGAGTTTGATGGCCAAACATCTTAGATTATTTTAAGATAGAAAGACGAGACCGAAATAAGGATAAAGTTTTATTTTAGTAATGTGCGTCCAAGGGGATGTGCAATTGAAAATTTTATGCATCATATAAGCACATTTTGTGCGTCCGGTAAATCCCTGAATGTTGTATCAAAACAAGAATATTAAATATAGTTGGTTGCCTTTATTTTTCAGGTTTATAATGCTCAGAATCCCTTTGACTTCATGGAAAACATCTCCCTTGAAGGAAAAACAAACTTTTTTGAAAAAAGAGTTGGAGATTATCAAAAAGCAAGTGTTATGGCCAAGAAGGAAGAAAATGTATTCACTTTAGATGCTCAATTTTAATGTTTTGAAAATTCTATCAGAATTTTTTTAACATACTGAAAATATGTTCTTTAAACAACTCTGGTTTTATATGCTTTCATTTTCAATTTAAGCCACATTCACTATATTTTTGCAGATAAGTATTGCAACATTCACTTTTGCTATTCTGTAAATATATGCCAACATATTGAAATGAGGACAGTGTACATTTTATGTATTTTTATTTACTTTTTTTATTTTGTTTGTAAGATGTAAATAAATTTTTACTTTTCCAAATATTGTTTGTGGAAGCAAAATCTCTTTGTAATTATTTTTTACTATGAAAGGGTAAATGGGTCCTACAGCTGGGAACAGCCTTAATGTAGCTTGCAGCAGAGGCTAGTACTTATCTTCCTGACCTCGCATTTAAACACGGTGTTCTCACTGCACTACTAAAATTTTAAAAATTTCTAGACATTTGTATGGATTTAAACCATGTTTCGAGACCTGTAACTTCATCTCTGTTTACCATACATTAAAGCATCAAACTTGGTCAAATGACAACTCTTAACCTGATCTTCCATGTGTTGGTGTCAATTTATCGATTGGTTAAAATTTGAAACTCGCCCCAGTTCCCTGCGCATTTCCAGAATGGTCAATTGTTTTTTGTATCTGAAGATCACTTAATATAGCGACAATGTTCATTTTGATTTTGTACAATCAAGGTATCTACAGTGATGGGTTCTGTCCCTTTGTAGATTATAGATTTAGATCTATGGTACGCTCGTGGAGCAAAAATGAACCATGGAATACTATCTGAAAGTGATGTAACGTTAGATAGAATAAGGTTAAGATTTGTGCTAAAGGTGTTCTAGTAGGATTTGTCGGAAAATAAAAAATGTATACTCCAATGGTAATGTGCTGTAGTATCTTTGCCGTGCGGTGTACGTTCGTGTTGTGTACTAACTGGAGCACTTCGTTCCTTTGCTATATGCATGGTTACAAATCACTTATCAAGCTTTTCTTGACTTGCTCGACCACAGGTAGCCCAAGCTCACGATGAGTAATATATTTACCATAATTGCCAACGAGCCTGGCGAGGCGGCAGCATCATAGAGACGATGCACGTGTAGCTATATATAGAAAGCAGGGAGAACAAGTAAGGTAACAATAGATTTTGTGTGAGCCAATCACAGCACGAAACATTTTTAGTGAACAAACAGCGGCTTATTCGTTTTATCAAAGACATTTTATCTGACAAGTGTCAGAACTGATGAAAATGTTTAAAAAACAAAACAAAATGTTACAAGA
>JANCMA020499985.1:0-10490 GCA_024336925.2 Zoanthus solanderi | reverse complement strand
ATAGATAGATAGATTGATAGATAGATTGAAAAGGTAAACCTAGACTCGGCCTACCACAGGTAGCCCGAGTAATAATTCAGCTTTACCATGAGCAATTCCCTGATTTCACATGCTTTAATGAGATCCTCAGTTTTTAATCTTATCAATAATAATTAACAAGAAATTAAGGACAAACCGCAGTGAAATGGGCAAGATAATTACCCTACATATTGCTGAAGACTGACTTTTATAAAAACTATAATAATAGTCTTGAAATCCGTCCCAGGGAAGTTGATTTCTACAACAGATCTGAGGCAGATTCGTCGTACCGTACCTTGAAAGAACGCATCGGGAGAGATTCGGAACTTCAATCCTACCATTTCTTCATAAATATGCTTGAAGAAAAAACAGTCGTGTTACCGTTTAAATATTAACTGACTACAACTTATCCCCGTTATACCAATCTGTTTAGCATCGGGAGAAATTCGGAACATAAATCCTAGCATTTCTTCATATTAATGATTGAAGAAAAAACAGTCGTATTTAAACTGTTTAAATAACAATTAACAACAATGAATCTACGTTGTACCACCTGTTTAACAATGTTTTATTTTATTTCTGTTCTTTTTAGTGGGATGGTTCAGGTTTCTGCTGTCAATGTTAATAAATTATAAAAAAACAAATACTTCTCACCGGGCAAAAGGAACAGTAATAAAACTTCGCTGGTTGATTTTAGAAAATTGATTTGAAAATATGACAATGGTCATTTTAATAGGGTTTGTTATTTTAAAAACTTTTAACTTTTATACATTTCTTAAATAAACTAACAATGTTAATGATAACAAAAACACTAACAATAAAAATAATTATTAAAAAGGCAATAATAATGATAAAAGGGGGAATTATTATAATACCTATAACAATGATTATGTCGACGGTAGTAGTAACAGTTATAACACACATATCTCATTAAGCTGTTAGACACAAACTACAAACAAAGCTTAAGCAATGAGAGTCAGTGGCCACAGTAGAACATTTTTCTATTTGAAGTAATTTTTTTTTAGATGACTAACATATTTTCTCTCTTGACGAACCAGGCAATTTCTATATGACCAAAAAAAGGTCCAGTCTTCAATCCTGACAAGGTTTGAAAGGATCGATTTCAGTGTGACGTTCGCGTTGTCCACAGATTGGAAAAATCTGTTTTTCTCGTTGAATACTAGTGAGGACATCAGAGACACAGTATGCCCAAGCCGTGAACTGCAGTTACAGTAATGATTTTACCAAATCTTACCTCTTGACCCATAAGGAGTGTCAATGGTGCCTCAGCATTTCCACCGACTGCCCTGCAAAGAGCAAAGGAATGGGATGTGTTAGCATCATTAAACATCATTTGAACTAACAGATTACGAACAAATCTCTCACAATAATCGGTGGCTAATTATGTGATGTCAGCGGTTGTTTATGACGTAGTTTACAATACTAGAATGATTAAAAAGAGGAAAAACATGGTTGCTGTGCGGCTTTTGGCTACTATAAAAGATAAAAAACTTCGCAAGATAGATTGCCCAAAAAATATCAAGATTTCGAAGTACATTGCCATATTTAAGCTCTGAATATCGTAACCTACGCTATACCATATCGCTGACAATCTCAATAGCGACCACGGTATCAAACCTTTTTTGGAAACTTTTCTTTGTTTCTACATTTAATTTCTCAATGCAATTTGACTTAAATAAAAAAAAACTTCATAAAGTTAATCTACCATGATACCAATTGATTCAAACATAAAATAAGTTACTTTTAACATTCAATTCTCCTTTAAGTATTGTTCATATACCACATCAAGAACCGGAAAACGAAACTATGAGCACCTTTCATGAGTATATCGAGTGATTTTCTTTTAATTAGCTCACGCTCAAAACAAAGGTGAACCCATTGGGTACTCAAAAACTGTTCTTACTAGTGATCTTACTTAAAGTAACCTCCACAAACACATCTAGTTACACTCGTTGAGCGACTTAAGAGTACCATAAAATTACATGCCACAAGCGATCTAACTTGAAGTACTGTTTGAGAAATCCTTACTGTTAATACACATATAAACGATCATACACAGTAACAAACTAACTACAAAACACTGTGTGATTACAACCCAAGAGTGATCAAACTTGAATGATGTACTACAAAGCCTAATACAACACTGCTGATCAAACTTGAATGATGTACTACAAAGCCTAATACTGCTATACATCACTGCTGATCAAACTTGAATGATGTACTACAAAGCCTAATACTGCTATACAACACTGCAGATCAAACTTGAATGATGTACTACAAAGCCTAATACTGCTATACAACACAGCTGATCAAACTTGAATGATGTACTACAAAGCCTAATACTGCTATACAACACTGCTGATCAAACTTGAATGATGTACTACAAAGCGTAATACTGCTATACAACACTACTGACAGACGTTTCCAGAAGTTAGAAAAGTCAAGTAATAAAGCACTTCATGGCATACCTTGTAGGATTGATCTGCAGGTACAGTGAAGTCAGCTTTAAATCCTTTCCTTCACCTTCAGTGAAAAAAGTCAAAACTCTGCGTTTTTCTTCTTCAATTTCTTCCTGCAATTATAAATTCATTTCTGTTACATTCTGCTCTTACAAGGTCTCAGCATTAGGAAAGGCTTGTTGAAGAGGGAAAGTATATAAAATGAGTACGCTTTTTAGAGAGTAGGTTTATTAAAGAGGGGCTTAACAGAGAAGGGGGTTTATTTGAGAGAGGGGAGTACTAGACAAGTGCCTTATAAGAGGGAGCTTATTAGGGGGCTTGACTGATTGGTTGCGATAAGCTAGACAAACCTTCTGTTCCTATACAAAGGCAGTCTTCTGTCGCTATGCCAACACAACCTGCGGTTATTGTATTAACATGATTTCTGTCCCTACACCAACATAACCTTCGGTTCCCATACCAACATACCCTTCAGTTCCTGTATCTACATAACCTGTTATCTCTGTACTAGCATAACCTGTTTCTGTACGAGCATAATGTTTGGTTCCCATAGCAACTAACCTTTGGTTCCCATACCATCATAACCTATGGTTCCTATACCAACATAACCTTTGGTTCCTATACAAACATAATCTTCGGTTTCCATACCAATATAACCTTCGGTTCCTGTACCAACATAACCCTTGGTTCACATACAACATGACCTACAGTTCCCATGCCAACATAACCTTCGGTTCCTATACAAAGACAACCTGCTGTCACTGTATCAACACAACCTGTCTTTGTACCAACATAACATTGTGTCTCTGTACTAGCATGACATTCGGTCCCTGTACCAACATAACTTCCTGTCTCTGTACTAGCATAACAATCGGTCCCTGTACCAACATAACCTGTTGTCTCTGTACTAGCATAACATTTGGTCCCAGTGCCAACACAACCTGTTGTCTCTGTATCAACATACCTTGCTGTCCTGTACCATCTTAACCTTCTGTCCCTGTAATAACATACCTTGCTCATATTTTGTGGGCTGAACTGAAGAATGGCCATGGATTCACCTTTCACAGTAGTTCGTGCCGTGAGAGTTTGCCAGTACCTGGAATTGAAATCAGAAATAGGAGCACTATTTTTTGCCGTTTTGTCTTAGATTATTACTGCAAAAGAGAAAGGCTGAGGTTTTCTCTGCCCTTTTCAGAAAACCCAATGCTTCCCAAAATTTTCTTTTAAAGCTTAGTATGTGTCATTGCTTAAAAACACAATTTTGTGTTAACAAAAATACTGTTTTACAATCATATTTTTATTCTTTAGTCTAGTGACTGTCAACTAACTAATCATTATTACAATAATCGCAAGGTTGATGTCAAAGTGTGTTAATGAGGTTTACTTACCCTGTGTGGAAACACAAGCAGTACGTTGGTAGGGGAGACTGTCTAATGTACTGTTGAAACGTCTGAAAAAAAGGTAAAGAGCAATTGCAATTGCACTGTTGATCAATTGCTGGCATGACATGATAAACGGCAGCTAGCTACACAGTTTGGGAAAGTGATGATGATGATAATAAACTGTGTTCGTGTTGATTAACGAAACAGTTGTTGAAAAATGTTTATGTGTTAGACATTGAACAAAGAAAAATCAATAATGACGTTTAATAGAACGTTAGTCCTTCATTTGGGAAAGTAGTATGCGTACTTCACTTGTGAAGTGTTTGGGAAGTCAATTCCTAACCAGAGCAATGTGTTGAGTCTTTGAACAGGACTTTTTCTGGACTCATTCCTGTTATTTTGGAAAAGATATAATTTTTGTACCTGCTCCTATTGATGGTAAAGCAATGATGAAGTTCTTATTAAACATACGCACAAATCAATTTTGAGCATAAAAGAATGGTGGTACACTTGGGCATTGTATATTTGGTGACCTTTTCCCCCCAACAAGCCACAAAAATATTAGTTAAAGTCATTGAAGAGAATACTACTGATTAATATATTACAATGTTAGTAAATATTGCTTAGACTTTCAAAAAACTCTTACTAAAAACACTTTTTAAAAACAAAAGTGAGCAGGCTCTATCTGTATACACCTGGGCCAAGTTTTATGATTGAAATACTCCCACATAAGGACAAGAACTCTCCATCTAATCTCCCTTTCCCATAATTAACAATGATAAGAATAAATGGATAAAACTCACATACAGTACCTAGTCTTTCTAAAAATTCTAGATTTTGATTGAAATTAAAATTATAATTTAATGTTTTAAATTAAATTGAAATTCTCTGGTCATGTTTTAAATCATATGTTTTTAGAAAACATACAATAACTCTAATGACATAGAGATGACTAATAACTCATCCTAATGACATACAGATTGTCAAATCATCAATCACCCAATTAATACTTCTTTCCAAGACAACTATTTCTCCTGGACAATCTGTTTAATCGATCTACAGTTGGAAAACTATAGCTTAATCCTCATTATGTTTAATATTTATACAACTTGTATTTGTAAAATTTATTCAATAATAGTTAGTCCTTCAGTGTTTTAGGTAACAAACCTTTGCAATAGCTTTGGCCATGTCAGATATATGAATGCATTCTGAGGGATCTACAACTCCACTGTAGCCATCTGGGGCAACAAACACCACACAAAAAAGAATTAGTTGTAAAATAACTTTCTGGAAGTAACAGTTTTATTTCATAACTATTGTGTCTCTTCTAGCTTTTTTAATATTCATGTAAACAATAAAATCTGTTAACATGAAAAAATTCTAAAAAGGTTGGATCTAAGCTGTGATAATCACTTTTTATTTTTATTCCTTCTATAGTACATGTTTACTGCCTAATAATAATACCTTTTAAAACGTAACCTTTGTTCACTGTAAAAAATCTGTGTTCGCAATTGATCAAAATCAATCACGTGGTTTCAGTTTATCTGTCACTAACCTGCAAAGCTGTGTAATTATGAAGTTTAACCTTGGTTTTTTTGGTTTAACCCATGGCTTGAAAATGGTAGAGTTTTCAATAAACTCAACCCACTGAGTATAAGAATCAAAATTTTATTGAGCTTTTACTCCAGCGAAAGTTACCATGTATCAGAGTATACACTCAAGTTATTTAATTTGGCATGCTTTTTGTCGCACGTCCAGAAGTTTGAAGTTTGGGTATCTTGTGAAACACTTTGTGACATTTTTGATCGGTTTTTCGGACTGTTTGAATTTTTAAAATGGAATTCAATCTTTTGCCAGAGTTACTGTTCAAATACTAGATTTATAATCGCTGAAACTGGTTTGTTAATTTATGGTAGGAAACACCTAAAAGAGAAAATATGCAGACTCCAGACTTTGGACAACATGGCCATGTTTATTGAGAACGAAGACATGTAAAAAACCTTAAACTTACTTCTTAAAGAACTGCTGATAACTTCTAAGCAAAGCTAATTTGTTAAATTTCTTTTACGATTTGTCAAATTTTATTGAATGCTTTGCTATATGCTACTGAAAATTATCTTCTCGCTATTTGCTCCTAAAAATTATCTTCTTCGTGTTAATTTTTAAAAGTTTTATTTCTTAATCTTTCTTCATGTATATCTTTTTGTAATTTCTAATTTATTCTATTTAACTTATGCCATTTTCGTTATGTACTTATTTAATCTAAAGATTTTTATTTGTTTAAGCTTAGGCTACAAGTTTGTTAAGTCGTGTGTCATACCTTGTAATGCAGTGAGCTACATATATTGCATAATATATGGTTAGTGATGTTCAGTTTGTGATTTGTTTACAATATACACCCACTTGCTGGCAACAGCAACGAACTTGAAATTGTTCTTAATGCACTCAGCTTTGCTTCGTTTTATGCATTATTCAAACTTCTCGTTCATTGTGTAACCAATGCAAGGGCGTATTTGTAAACAAATCACTTACATCTAGTCATTAAAAAATAGTCAACATAATTTATCAATAGCCCTATTGTCAGTATTATTATCATTATAATAAGCTTTCATGAAGATCTTTTGTATATACACGATTCTTAATGCTGGTTCAGGAGCTTAGCACAAGATTTTAAAGGTGTACAATTTATTTCTGCAGAGGTTTTTTAATAATAAATGTGACGGAAAATGCAGTAGTTCAGTATTAATTTTACCCATCTCTAGAGTTTTTGGTAACCTACAAAAACAAAAAATGGGTAAAAAATCCAGATTTCAGCTGTACTCACGGGAATACAAACATATATGGGTGCTATGCCCCTGAAATTACAGCTTGTGATGAATGTGGGTAAATTCAATTCCAATAATGTCTGAATATTTATACCAATGTTGTAAATTTTTGGGTTACTGGTCTTTCACATACTGTCAAATATATCATCAGATCAGCATTTAGCTTATCATTAAGTGCACAGACATAGATTAATGAAAAATCTACCTTTGTATGATCCAAGCCTAAATCCAACAGTTTTTTCTGCAATATTTTTTAAAATATATTAGAATGCACATTAAATTTATAAAATTATTATTATGATTTATTGAACTACACACCTACAACTACAATCGGTGCATTGTGCTGACTAAGAAAACAAATGAAAACTTCTAAAATTATCCAAGCAATAAAGGTAATGTGATATATCAGAATCAACTACAGTCTTCTTTAAAAGTCTCAAATAATAATTATCATAATGGAAAATATACTACTGATAACAATAACAATTAATAATAATAACAATAACGACAACAATAAAAAAAGAAAATAAAACACAATTTTTATTGTGAAATCGGCTTCCTCAATAAAGATTGACTATTATTATTTTAACAATGATAATAAAAACATTAACAACAACAATAATAATAAAAACAATAACAACAATGATAACAATATTACAAATTTTAATTATTCTGGGTTACTTCGGCAAAAATCTTTCTATTATAGAACACTGAAAGTTTAAAAAATTTATTTGTAATAATTCTGATTCAAAACCACAACTTTGTTCTATATAATGTTAGTCACTCAAATGGGGTGTAAAGAGTGCGATACAAAATGCTGTTTCACTCTCGTTTTAATAGACATGCTTACTGAAATACTTATGAAAGTACTTTACTATTCCATCGTAGGAGTTTTATTAAAAGACAATTTAGGTCAGGGAAAGTTATGATCCCAATAACTGCAAGACATCTGCGGAACATGTCATGCAACAAAAAACTAAAAAATTAGTATCAGAGTGCTAAGTGTCCCAAACAAGAGAACTACAAAAGATAAAAACAGAAGGATTTTTGCTGAAGCAGCTCAAACTGTAGAGTACCAAAAATAAAGTGCAGCATCATTTACTTTAAACAAATGGTTGTAAAAATGATTTGAACAGAAAGTTTCCTAAATTACTTACATTGCAACTAGCAATATTATTTTGATTTATTGTTGAAAAGCAAAAACATCTTAACTACCAATTATTACTATTATTATTAGTATCATCATTTTTAAACAGACGCAAAACATTTAATTAAACTTACATCCCTAACATTAATGTACTATTAAAATACATTAGTTTTACATTCTCAGTTATAAAAATCTCAAAATCATTGCTAACAAGGGTTGAGATAAAACCAAGAAATAGTAACACATTTAAAAAACAGAAATCCTTTGGAACCTTCATAACATGAAATACTTAGCACATGTGTGTGCTACCACTTATTGTATTTAAAGTAACTAAGCTTTCCACGGGTTGCCTAGCTATCAATATTAGTACAATCAAATTATAGCAGAGCTACTATTCTTGCTCTTTATGCCTTTGTCCGAATTTTGTTCAACAATAATTAATTGTGCGAGATAAAGTTTAATCTTTGATGTTTAGAAGAGGTTTTAAAAGGGTTTAGCTGGTTTCTTAGTATTTAGTGAAAATAAGGATTTTGTAAGGCATTTTTGTTGTAATGAACAAAATAGGGACATTTTTTCCAAAAGAGACAAAAAATGGCTATAATTACAAGACAGATAGTATTAATAATTTTTAGGTAGTTATTGAGGTTATTAGATGATATTACAGACATTTATAACAACATGAGGCCCATTTAAATCTATAAATCAGCCCCATACAACCAAAGCCAGGTTTAAAGTTTTTGGGTCCATTTTAAATCAAAATAATTGAAAATTTGAATTTTCATTGTAAAAAGTTGTTTCAGTTTTTTGATAACAATCATGGTAAAGCTTGTACTAAGTAAATCTATAAGAACATTTATTTTTGTGTGAACAAAGTAAAAAGTACATACATTTTAGTACTCTACATAGAACAACCTAACTGCCACAAATACATTACCAGTATATTACTAGCAGAAACTTTACTTATCGAATTAAATTCAACCATTTTGCAGGTACTGTTTATGTTCCTTGAGCTGTGCTTTGTGGCTATGAGTGGCCATCCACATGATCCACTGGGTTGGACCAGGGGGGAGCAAACCCTTGCCGTGTGGGGGTGGTGGAAGCACCACACCTGATGTACTTTTGGCTATATCTCACCTCCATCAGGCCCCTCGGCAATGGTAAATTCACATTTATTGCGATAACCATCAAGTGTGGGCTGCAGAGTTTGACAGTTAAGACATTTGTGAGAATCAGTGTAATATAACACATTGTTAACTTGTTCACAAATGAAGTAACAAATTGTTGTTGGAAACACAATTGACATAACATCTTAAGACAACTCTTTTTAAGAGAAAATATAAGAGCAACACATGTATAATGTTTTCAAGATGTACTGACAGTAGTGCACAGACAACAGCAAAAATACAGTTGATTATATTATGACATGAAAAGTCCTACAGGCAAGAAAAACTGTTTCTGTGTAGAGCAAATGAAAGGTTGTAAACACAACAAAACATAAGGAAAAACAAAGTCAAGGTAAACAAATTTCTGCAATAAAACTAGTTGGAAGGTATTGTCCAAATGTATTGTAATATCAGGTTAGGTCCACTAATCTGGAAGCTTTAGAGCAAATTTTTACATGAAAAACAATTATTACTTTTTGGAAACAAAGTGAAGGAAACACATTCCCAAATATGGCATTTTCCCTTTATGTTACAAAATGCAGAGTAAAGAAGTTTTTATGAATATTGAAAAAAATTATGTTTGTTTGATCAATTTTACACGCAAAAGATTGTACAGTACAATCAGATTATCAATAATCCAAACTGGATAGAAACATTGCTACACTTATATAAAAACCAGGTACAAAAATCACAAGAGAAAGCATTATCACATTTCATTGACAGAGTACTTACAGACAAAATGCAGTCCTCGAGAGCACAACACAAGCCATTTCTTTGTGCACTGCAGTGACACAAAATATAATCATTTACAGAATGCCAATAACAATTGTAAGATATACTAAAAAATGCTTATTAGAGTATTTTTAAACAACCTTACATCATTAGCAGAAATATTAATTAGGGTATCAGAAGATTACAGAAGCAGGGCTAGAAAATAACTTTTTTGCTCTGGAGCCAGGTGGCAACTAAAGGGAAAAATTTTGTCAACAGATCACAAATTTTGATTGCCAACTCAATTCATACATAACCATAACTTACATAAGAAGATCATAATTTTAAATGTTACTTTGTATGCAAGAAAACTCCTTACTAAAAATAGCAAGAAAGAAACAGCAATGAGAAAGCCTCCTATTACCACTGCAATGCCATGTCCACTTAATTTTTCATTATTGATATCTGGGACCAAGATAGATCTAAAAATGTCCTTCAGTAATTTGGCTAAACCAACTTTTTTGGCATTAAAAACTGTCAATGGATTTAAATTTCCAATCTTAACCAGCTACCAATTCTAACTGATTTCATCCTATAGTAATCATCATCATCAATCCAGTTTTGATCTGGTTTTATCCCCATAAACGAGGGTGGCTGGATTTACCCCACTCTGCCAGCAATCTCTCCCACTCCCACTCCCACTCTCCATCTCGCTCGATTCTTTGCATCCTCCTTCTTCAAACCAACACTCTTACTCTCCTTCT
>JANCMA020499880.1:0-10491 GCA_024336925.2 Zoanthus solanderi | reverse complement strand
AAGGGAGGGAGAAGGGGGAGGGGCTAAGGGACGATAATATTAATTTTATTAAATGACAAAGTCTAGCCCAAAACTGCATATTATATTCTGAAGAAGGCTGTAGTTGCAACCGAAAATTCATTTCAAAACAAGATTTCATCTGCATTAGACAGCACACAAAAAATATACCATCGGTATAATTTGGTGGCTTAGGTCCACTCTATTCAGTGCCGGTACCTTACGAGATGCCCGTCTATTAAACAACAAGCATGTGGTTGAATTACAAGGAAGCAAGATACGAAAAATCATATAAAGACCCAATGACAAACTGGATACTAGCTATACCATAATCCTTCGGGATCTAGAGGTGCTCTGCCTGCTGTAAAATTGCTACATATTATTTTACATTGTTTCAAAAATATCAATTGCTATTTACAGGCTTTGCTGACATTATTGAACAATACGGTACAGCCATAAGGTGCTGAAGCGCCATCACCTTGGTATAGCTGTCCTATTTATAAGTAAATTATTCACAGAATTTCCAACTATTATTCTTTAAACGCCTTTTTCAATGAATTCTTCTTACAGCTTGTTCAATATATTAGATTTCAAGTTAGACTTTGATCGATTCGACATTCATTTTACATTAAAAATAATATGGATTTTGCGTCGAGTTTTGATTGGTCTACGAGTGTGTTTTCATAGCACTATAAAGCACAAAAATGACTTGGCAACATAGTTGGCTTTCTCCAAGTTGTGAAAATTTACTCTCTCATGAAAGAAATTAAAGTATACACATACACTCTTCGTATAAATCATTGTCTTTATCTTTGACTTTGTTAAAAAGGAAAATAATAATTTTATAAAAGAAATAAAACATGTTCTCCGTGCCTTAATAGCCTGGCAAAAACCTCGGCAAAGTTTGTGAGAATTCTTGAGCTGATCTGCTCTCGAATTCTCCCAAACGTTTGTCTCGGCTTCTACCAAGCGAAAAAAGGCAAATTGACAAGTAGTTTGACCTGCAGGATTAGAATTGCTCCGCATTCACGCTTTATATACTCGTTAATTACCTATAACCCTCAGTACTCAGTCCCTGCTGGCTCCGTAAAGCAGAAATATCCTTAGCTTTTCTGTCTAACTTGTTCATTCTATTCCTGCCTGGATGGACTGAGCTAGTAAATTCAGCACAATTTGCTTGACAAAACACCCAAAAGAGCAAGACCCAAAAGTTGCCGTTAAGTTGATCAAAGAATGGAAAAGTTGGCAACGAATCAAGTTTGAAAAAGGTGCTTTCTTTTGAGAGCCATTTCATTTAAAACATAAAAAAGTTGTATGTGTAATTTAATACAAACTTCATTTAATTATTCAACACAACTACAATTAGAAAAAATGTCTAATGAGTAAACATCATCATTTTGACTATAGACAGTTTAGAGACCACATTTAACAGTGATAAAGTTTAAAGCCTCTGATTTTAATACAAAAGACATTTTGTGATCAGTTTTAGCTACTAGATTTGGATGAGTTTTATAGTATAATTTTTTTTGTGACAGCTGTTACTCGTATACACATGTCTCACGGTGAATCCTTTCATTCGGGGCAAAATCATTATACGCAGAATTGAGGAATTTTTTTTTCGCTTGATACCCAGTGTTTGTTTACAATACTCTCAGTGATAACAGTTGGTGGACTTTTAGATCGTGCATCAAACTGTAGATATTCACGCCAAGCAAGAGCAAGGCCCAAGCTGCCGAAGCCCTCCTGTCGATCTGGTAACTGTATCATGATCAACAACATGTCAAAATTAAAAAAAAAAAAAAAAAAAAAAAAAAACAAACCATAAGCCCGAGATCGCAATTGTTATACTTTTCACTCTTTTTTCGCATCCATGACAAACAAAAACCCTTCGCTCCTGGATGAGTGAGTGGAAAGACGCCGAAGGTAGCCGAGCATGCTGGATGGAAAGCCTAATAATCATAAAGCATCGTTTATGTTCCGAAAATACTGGTTCCGAAAAGATCAGAAAAGATTTAACATAATGTAGCTGCTTTCAAGACAGACTTGACGGCTGATACATAACTGACCAATGGAACATTCATTCCTTCTTTAAATAGTACAACCAGCGGGAAGAATCAAAGTTTTTTTTTTTTTCGTGGTTGTACAACAAATTAATTAATAGTTTATTCATTTATTCAATAATTCACTTATTCATTTATTCACTTAGCTTATTCACTTATTCACTTGTTCACTTATTCACTTACTTTTTCACATATTCACCTATTCACCTCAGTCACCTATTCATGTATTTATATTCGGGTGTTCGGGTGTTCGGGTGTTCGGGTGTTCGGGTGTTTGGGTGTTCGGGTGTTCGGGTGTTCGGGTGTTCGGGTGTTCGGGTGTTCGGGTGTTCGGGTGTTTGGGTGTTTGGGTGTTCGGGTGTTCGGGTGTTCGGGTGTTCGGGTGTTCGGGTGTTCAGGTGTTAAGATATTCTTCCGGTATTCATGTATTCAAAGTGCTCAAGTTTGGAGTATAGAGGTAAATTAAGTCAGCGAGAAAGTTTTATAATCTGTGTTGGTCTATATATATATAAAAAAAAAAAACGTCTGAAAGGTAGCGTTCCTGCATTTACGAGTGAAAAACTTTAGGTGCAGGGTAGGGTTATTGGTTATTTGATCTAGTAGCCCGGGGAAAATCGCGACAGCTTGAGAATGGGTTCGGTTCTGTCAAGTTTTATCATCTCATAGCCATAATCTTGTCGTGTCTTCTCATGTTATTTGTGTCTCTCAAGCCTTTTGCAAATTGTAATTCTATGAAGTACTTCTATGCTGCTGAAAATGCGATTTCACCCACATGTCACGGGTATCGAAAAAAAAAGCTATTTATACCACGTTGAAAGTCTCGGGCGCTTCCTTTTTTCTTAATGGCGTATCGGTAGATTGTGATTTAACAAGGTGAATTTACCTTAATTGGAAGAAGTTGGTTACATCACAATTCAGCTAAATCCGACTTGTACATGTGCATTTAGTTGTGGAACATTATTACGAAACCGGTGTAATTTTGTCTTCCCATTGTTTTGCCTATAGCTACGGTGGGAAGAAAAAAATTACACACTTGTAATAATGTTTCCAAAACTAAATCACAAGTCAGATTTAGCTGACTTATGATTTAGCTCAGTAAAAACAATGTACTGGTAAATTTTAATAAAGCGCGCAAACTTCAGGGTTGGAGTCAGGTTCAATGAAGCGTCCAAGAAATTTGTTATTGGTTTCTCTCAGTAGGGATATGCCTTGACCTGTCTCATATATGCTGTTTATTATTTCATTTGCTTATATTCCAAAACTCACAACCATTTAAAAGGAATAACAATATTGAAACGAAGTGTTTGTTAAAATTAAGTTATAAATAGGATTTTAAACAAACACGTGCACAAAAAAATGTTCAAAAGTTGAAACGGTGGAAAGTGGATCACATGGTAGAAACCCTCGTTCCTCAATCCTCATTTGAGTGGGGTAGGGCTATCATTCAGACATGGCAACTAGAAACCTAATAAAAACTGAATGGGCACTGCTATGTTTACAGCCGATACCTGTAAATCTGTCCCTATCAACTGGTATAAGATTACAAGAAGGAAACTGTTTGAAAATATGTAATGGAAAGTCCCATAACGTTTGATACGTAATTAAAAATAAAACATTTTCTCCGTGCTTTCATAGCCTAGTGAAAACCAAAGCGATACAGCTCGAGAGTGCTCACAATCTTTGCCAAGGTTTTCACCAGGCTATGAAGGCACAGAGAGCGTGTTTTATCTCTTTTATAAAACTGTTATTTTTACGACTTTTAAGTCTTAAAAAAAAAGAGAGAGAGAGAGAGAGAGAAAGACCATACAAGAAGAGCGTTTGTATAGTTTTATTTCCTTCCTGAAAATGTAAATTCTCTCACCTGGAAGACAGCAAATCACACTGTTCACGTCATTCGTGCTTCATAGGGCTATGAAAACACTGAATTGTTGACCAGCGAAAACACACATACTATCCAAATTATTTTATAAAATTCCGTAAAAGCGTCTCCAATGTCTCGTCTGGTACGTTTACTTATTTTAAGGTGTTATTGTTTTCAAGTTTTTGAAACTAATAGAAATGTGATCTATTCTGATTCCATCCATTATAATTTTGATAAATAGTATCACAAATCAAACAAAAACAAAAAACCCCGTAAAACTGTTCTATAATACGCGGTATTATCATGATTCAACATACACCATTTTTTTAATACGAACGTGTAACTTTCAGTTGAGGCTGGGCTGTTCTTAATTTTTTGGCGATTTCAGCCTCAAATTGTTCTTAAATTGTTCTTATTTCCTGATATTTCCAAACAACACTAAATTTGCCTTAGTGGAGTAGTTATGACCATAATATTGTTGCAAAATGAACACATTCCAAAGAAAACGTTTTATCATAAAGTATCGTACATTATGCAACGGTAGGAGCATTCGAGTTTTTATTACCATTTTTTCGGCTGCTCTTAAAAAAATGAAAAAAACGGTTAGAAATATTATCATGAACCGTACATGTATCTGTGTGCAAGAATTATATAAAATTCTTAAATATGCCGGATCAAAATTTCAGCCTGGTGATTGTTTTTAGCTTAATTTTGTTCTTAATTTATGGGCAAATCTCAGCCTGGGTGTTCCTTTAATAAAAATAGCGTTTACTATAAACAAAGAAAATATGAAACGATGCATGTAATCAACTTAACTTTCCCATAAATTTGTCTCTGTTAGCTTTTTTACCATTCAATGTGTTAACTTTAAACACCATTACAGAGCTATAAAGTTCTAAACTGGCCAAACAAAGTACGAATCGTCGTAAAGGTCACTTTCTTTAAGCCAGGACAAACCCCCAAAAAGGAAATTCCGCTATCGAAACGTGACCGAAAACAGCTGCAGCAAATTGTGACGATGTTTTTCAAGACTGGACTTGACTGTTTATCTTTAGGTTGTGTACAACAAAACATGGATTACGTCAAGTTTCAAACATATCAGTCAAAACAAGAGATCTAGAATGCAGTCTTTTTTAATTACTTTTAAAGTGTGCAGAGCAAAACAAGAGTGCGGTTATAAGAGTTTTTAATTGAACCTCAAATATTATACAGCCTTTGACTTTGTGAGTAGAGCAGAGGAGCAAACAATTCACCAAACAATTCGCAACAAAGCTTACTCTTTTAATTTCGCAAAAATATCTCGTACCAGAACACTCAAACCGCCGATTAAGAAAAATTGATGACATCGATGACATCAGAGTATTCGTAAAACCATAGAAATTGTATTGTCTGGACAGCGTGCAGTTTGGAATGAACTTTATTCCGCATTGTTTACATAAGGAAAACAAACACACGGCTGATTCAAACTCCTTTGCTTTTGCATCGTCTGAACATACTCACCTGTAGCGCCAATGAAAAACAAAATTGTCATGAAACCATAAAAAAATAATAAGGTCACTTGAGGTGGCAGGGTTTTCTACCACTCGAGCTCGGTTTATTTGATCCTGCTGCCATTAGTATAAATACTAAACTTTAGGATATAGCAATGCGTACCGGCTTGTTTGTATATTTTATTAATCTTAAATGTCACGTACGTTATTTTTCATATAAAGCGAGATTTTTTACTGTCCAATGCCATCAACGCTCAATAGAAATGGCACCTACTTTACTTGTTTGGTACTTTTTAAGTTTGTTATTAGTGACACAAGTTAATCCGCAGAGTAAACTAGTCAACATTACGAGAAAGCCGCTATTTACTGATGTTATTAATCTACCAACCTCGATGTGCCCTAATAACAATTGTTTCTGTGGCCAAATGAACGCGATCTCTGGGTCACAACCAACACATTGCTTTTGCTACTGTCCATATCATAAAAGTACTTTCTATGAACGACACTGGAAGTGTGTGGACGATCAGGAAATCCGAAAAGAGGAAGGTACTGTGAAATAATCTCAGATTTAACCCGGCTTTTAGGTAATAAGGAAATAGAAAGCACTATTGCCAGCAAGCTTGACGAGTCTTACAATAATTCTGTTATCGGGTTGTACATCAATTATAAGTTGAGAGGACCCTGATAGGAGGTAAAAGGGAATTGGGATCGACAGGTTTTGCCCTGGGAAAATGGGGTTCAAGCCACATTGGGACTGGGATTTGGTCAGTGGAATGGTAAAAAATGTTAAAAATAAAAAATGCGAATGGGATTTGAGAATTGCAAAGTGGGATTTGGAAAAAAAAACTGAACTGGGAAATGAGATTGGTACTCCCCCTTCAGGACTCTCATTTGAAGATATCTGAATTTAAATAAGCTGATTAACCAAAACCCTTTACGAGCGTAGTGACACACCGGCGCTTATCTCCGAAAAGTGTAGCTTTTACACCCCCATCCCCTCCCCACTCCGCTTATTCTACTTGCAATTTGCATTTAATCCATTGCAGATCGATTAACTCCATTAGACAGGCGCTGATGCTCTATTTGCTGAATAGGTAACTGATGTAAAGTTGAATGAGCTCTGGTGGAAAAGGAGGTCACAAAAATATTCAGTTTTACATAAGTTTGACATTGTGTTGTTTTGAGATTTCAAAAACAACAGACAATTTGTTCACGACTTCAACTATTCAAACAACAGCAAATATTATCATTTTGTAGGTTGCAAGGTTTTGTTTCAACGTGAGAAATTATCAGATCCTATCACTACAATAGCGGAATCAAGCAAAAAATACGTTTATGTTCCTACATCGGATAAATGCCGCTTTTTCATATGGCCTACTTTAGGAATCAACCAGTATCTAGAATGCAACGGACAGTGGAAACGAATGACATCTGGAGATGTATGGTATCCATTCCATTTAATCAGTACTTCTTGGTCGAAGCGACTCAGTATAAGGGTATGTTCTTGCTTTCATAATGTTAATGTTAATTGTTAGAAGAACTCACATAAAAATCGAAGGGTCATAGGAGTTATTTCAGTATGATAAAATAGCCAGAGCAATACTTTTATATTCTTTTTGTGTTTCATTTAGAAGCAATTTTCTTACCCATTTTTTTTTTCTCTCAAAGTTACACCATCACTCTTCACATCACGCCATTGGAATTATTATTTTTTATTTCACGAGTTAACATTTGGTAAAATTTAATACAACGAATCAATGACCAATTAAAACTTCAAGCAAATTGCAAAAAAAAAAAAAAAAAAGGTTAATGGTTTCGATTTGTGTTTGGCTTTTCTGTGGCAGTTACAAACCCATGCACTTCTTCCTCGCTAATTTTCTTAGATCTGGACGCCATTTTAAAACCGTTGCCGGCCATTGCAATTTTGTAATTTTACACTTAAAATTACGTGCGAAATTCTCACACATAATCGGATTCACTTTTGCGTCAAAATAATTAGGCCCTTTACATTAAGAGGTCACGTGATCACTCCCACCTTAAACTAATTAGTTATGACAAAATGATGTTCAGAAATGGCAAGAACAGGTCGAAATTAGTTAGAAGGCATAGTTTTAGGTCTCGACGTTTAGTGCTTCAAAAATGAACATAAAATGATCGAAAATTTCGCTAAGTTAAATTTATGTGAAAATGTTACTGGAGAACAAGCCTTGTTCTCCAGTCATAAAAATTGTTAGAAAATATCCTATTTTTTGTTGCTTGCCATTTTTTACATATTTGAAGTTAATAGCTGAAACTTTGCCTTTTACCAATGTCAACCTGCTCTTTCCATTTCTGGATACCATTTTGTCACAGCTGATTGGTTTAAGGTAGCTGCGGTCACGTGACCCCCAACTGCTAAGAGCCTATTAAAAAGTAATTTGTCACCTATGGCATTTTAAAACAGGTATACTTTAAAAATAATTGTTGTTGTTTATTCTAGAAAAATCAAAGAGCAAATTTATTTCGCCCAAAGCTGATGGGGCGTCTAGTGAAACTGGCCGTCCAGTGTCAAGCTAACAGTTCCTCTAGGATTCGAACATCTTGCATCTTGTTCAAAGTGGATGGAAATGAAACATGTATGTACAACCATTATTTATACTAGTATAATAGCTATCGCAAAGTGCCAACCAGCAAGACAAAAACTTTAAAAATTTTGAAGATGTCAATGAGAAAGTTGTTGAACTCTAACATTTTTTAAACCTCATTTGTGTCACAATGACACAAGTTACGGCATTCCGAAAGAACTGACGCCAGCTTTTTTTTTGCCACAAAAAGTTTGCATTGCCGAAATAAACCGTTTACGTTACTAAAAAAAAAACAAAAACAAAAACTTGCCAAAAAAAACTTTGCTGAAGGAAACTGTTTTCAATTTACACAGACACATTTATTCAGCGCAAAAGTTTCTCGCTTAACACAAGTTATGGGACCCTTGAAATTAATGGCCCTGAGATTTTTTCTGCCTACATAGAGCTCGTACCAGACCTCGGATACACACGGCTTTATGAACTGACGCCTCGCCAGCCTCGCCTGTTGCCTCGGTTGGCTCGTTGGCAATAACAAGTGTAATTACAGGAGCTTCTAGATTTTAGTAATAAAATACTAATACTATATTAACACGGGGTTCAAGCTGAGGTAAAATGTGGAACTCTTATGCGACAACTAGAAAGAACATTTTTAGAAGTCTTTCCGATGGTGTTATGGAATGCAGCAATACTGCTGTACATTATTTTTTTGGCGGCTTGAAAATAAAAAGCGTGTCGAAAATATATATACTAAAACTTTGGCTTTCTTTCTTTAGAAAATGCGATCCAAAACATGCAATATAATGTTTCTCAAGTTTGACCAGGTTGGATACTTAGGTTTTACGAAAGCATGTTTTTTTAGAATTTGTTTTCCATGCATTGTTGTTAGGTTCTGCATACAATTATATTTAAGACTTTCTTTTGAAATTTGGAACTTCAGAAGTGAAAAAAGTATCCCTACTATCACCTTTTGAGGTAGTTGCTCATTGATACAGAAATAATAATTTAAAACATAAAGTAACTGGCACTTTAATTTCAATATTTTAATTCATAATAAAGTGACATTTAATTTCAGTAACATAGCTTTTAATAAGAGCAAGTATAAATGAATCCTGGATGTATTTGTAGGTCAAAATACTTTTCCTTATTATTGTTATTATGGAATTTTGTTCCTGTAAATAACAAACTTATATTTAATCATTTCCAGCCTCGACTAGCTCATACATTACTAGTAGGATATAGGATATAAATGTTAATAAAAAATGCGAATAGCATTTTTTGTACATGTAAAACAATTTGCTTTGGCGTCACTTTTTGTAAGAAAAAGTTGAATTAACAAAAATATAATTTAGAAAAAATGAATAAATAACAAATAGTGAGACAAATTGTAGAGTAAAGGACAGAGACAAAGACAGAGATAAAAATTATAGGAATCCGGGTTCTTATTACAGTTTATTGATTAATGGTGTTAGGTATCGGATTTCAGTCTCGAAGTTTTTATTGGAATTATAAAGACTGTATTGAAAGGCCCGTGTACAAATTGCCGTGTGGTACGTGATGGTGGGTTATTCTCTTCTACACCGAACGTACGAGTCCCAAAATGGACTTCGAAACACCTGTAGTTTACAGTTGCGGGTTTTGGATCGGATTGTTCCAAACTCCAATTAATCATATCGGTTCAATGACAAGATTATTTTCACGCAGTGCATCAGCCATTCATTTACTACTTCTTTATACTGGACTCTTTTTAACTGTATTGATCTTGAGGTCATAATTCTTTTTGTTTTACCAATCAGTATCTTGTTTTTCTTCAGGTCCTATTCCCACAATTCACTCCAGGATAACAACAAAATCAAGCTTAAAGTGTATACTATCGACTCGTAAAACTGGAAAATCATCATCCGTAAACTACACTCCTGTGAAACATTCACCAGTCGTCCAGTCGAAAGATTTTCTAACATTAGCTGTTTCAAGTGTCTCAACCTATTTGTCGATAATTTCTACAAAAGTACTCTCTTCATTAAAACACAGTGCATCAATGACAGACTCATTCAACCAAAATCTAACTAGCCTTTGTTCTTCATCGTCACATCCAGAGACTTTAACAACTGCGGTTGTTTTGCCTTTTTCAACCAAATCCCCTGGCCCATATCACATCCAACGACTCGCAATTCAACCGTCATCAGTTACTGCAAAAATACAGGTTCTTATAGGAATATTGTTATTTTTAATTTAGTTTCAGACAATGAAGTTTTATTAAAGATATTGTTATTTTGAGAGATCAAAGAAACTAAGAAAAATGAGCAAGCATTGTTTATACCATTTGCATATAATTTTTGCGTAAAACCAGTAACCTGGTAAACATTTTCGTAAGGAAAGTGAAAATGTTTTCGTAACTATTTCCATTACACTCTCTTTTTTTTTTTTTTTTTTATAATAACCTTTTTTTATAAGAAAATGAGGCTGAAAATCGCCAAAAAATTAAGAACAAGTTAAAAACATGCTGAGTCTGAGAAAAGGTG
>JANCMA020499772.1:0-10491 GCA_024336925.2 Zoanthus solanderi | reverse complement strand
AATTTGTACATCCTTTTTGACCGATCAGTAGGTTTATACTAAAACAATTAGACCTCTCGGCCTTATGGACTACGAGTCTGAAGAGCCCATTTGGCCTACGGACTCATGAGCTATTAACTCGTAGTCCTCGAGGTCTAATTGTTAAATATATTGAATGGTTACAGACTATTGTGAATGTTTTGATTACAGATAGACGCACGGGATAAATGGACGCTTCACTTTCTGTTAACTTTCTATTGTCCCGGAACCTTTTTGTCTTTTAAAATTTTTTTTTTTCTCACACATCTCTATCCTTTATTTTTTGTTATTTACATACCTATCTCATTGCGTGATCTTGCTTTATATCGCTATATAACCACCTCTTCAGGGTCCCAGATTCGTCATTTTACATGGTTGCCAGCCAAGCAAGTATATTAAATTTTATACTTGCTCGGCTCAAATATTACTTGCCCGGCCATTTTCTTAATTTAATTAAAATTTTTTATATTAAACACAGTTTTCGAACATGGCTGCCAAGATGTTTATTTGCGAGATGAAAATGAAAAACGACTACCGTCTGGCGTTTCTCGAGTGTTTAGTAAAAAATCTAGAATTGCAGGTATAAAAGATTTTTAAAGTTTATCCGGAGAATTAGAAACTCTGATATCGTCTACATTTTGGATAATTTTCAAGTCGTCAGGCCGGACGACCAATTAACATTTCTTGGTTGTCCGAGCGAGTTTATGGTCGTCTCGGGCAATCGGACGACTGCGAATCTGGGACCCTGCCTCTTTATTTATCCCTCCTACATGCACTCCGACGAAGGACTACAGTCGGAAACGTTAGTTTTAAAATTCTTTTTCATAACAGCGTAATACATTTTGTTTGTCTTGAAATGTAGATTCATGAAATCCTATCGTATCACAAAATTCAGAAGTTGGTAATTTTTGAAAGTTTTAAAACATTATCGGACTCTTGAAACTCAACAGGAAAAGATTTAATACATAGCAAAATATCTTTAGCCCTTTTTACTGATTCTGTAATTACTTTATTGTTCCATAGAAACAAGAAGAAGAGCTAAGTGACGCGCGAGAACAGCTGAACAAGCTAAGGCAGGAAGAAACACAATTAGAAAAAGATGTACGTACGGAAAAACATCTGTAAAGAACAAAAAAAAAAAAAAAACCGTGAAATTTACAGAGTTTGAAAATACCTAAAGTGGTCACATAAACGCTAAGATTTTTTTATAACGACATTTCTTACTAGGGGCTATGTCATGCTATTGTAGCATTTTTCTAAAATACCAAATATGTCTTGTCCTCAACTGAATTCCAAAAATAATGGTCTAGGTTTGTTATTTAAGGTTATATTATGACGTTTATTCTGTTTCCTGTCATTTGTTGCTACGGATGGCAAAGATGGAAATGGATTGAAACTTGAAACATTTGGGCTAAACTTTTCAAGTGTTGATGCTATCTTAACAAAAAAATACCAAAAAACTTATTATGGGTTGCTCTTTTTAAAAACATTTCATTAGATATTCACTTCACAGTTTATCAGGAACATTTTGTGCATAAGAAAAACCACTAAACAACGATTTTAGCGAAAAATTGATCCAAAACAACAAAATCGCTGTGACATAGCCCTTTATATTCTCGATACATACTTTGTCAATGGCCGTATACCCTCTACGATTAACAATGTCCCAATGGCTAAGGTCTTTTTACAACGATAAAACCTCTGTTAATATCAACGGAAGAGTATCCAATTTGATGAACTTTTATTTTATTATTTTTACAAAACACTTTTAATATTTAGAATGAACAAAACATGCAGTAATGCATATGCCACGTTCGTAGCGAGCATTACCCCATAATCTACGATAAAATAATAGTGAGCCTAAATGCTAGCAGACATGGACAGCTGTTGCGGCTTTTTTGGTCCCAGTTAACATGGCATAGTTGCAAACAGGCTCCGGTTCCCAAAATGAACATAAGTAATGGTAAAAGCGCAATGCTTGTGGGATGTGGCTATCAAGATGAACACAAGTATAGATAGCACAAACGTGCTATTTGCTAGCTTGCTATATTGGGCACTATGGCCACGTTGATAGTGGGCTTTAACCCTTTAAACTATCATAAAAAATAGTGAGCCTGAATGCTGGCAGCAATGGACAGGTGTTTTGGCCTTTTTTGTCCCTATTACAGGGTTGCCACGGTCCTTGAAAATCCTGGAAAGTCCTGGAATTGGGGTCGTGGTCCTTGAAAATCCTGGAATAAGCAAAAAATTTCTTTATTTCCAAAAATAATAAAAATGTGCTATTACTTAAGATATTTTTGATACAAGAATGCTGTAAAACAAAAATCGCGACTTCACAAGGCCTTATTTTTGTCCAAAGTGACCCGTCATTGGTTATTTTTCATTGTCAGGATTAGCCAATTCAGTAAAGCTGAATAATAAAGTTTGTTTTGAAAAAATGTGTAAAGCGTTCAGGTTTTAGTTGATAGAGAAGATCCTGGATTCGCCTGAAAAGGTCCTGGAAAGTCATGGAAAAGTCCTTGAATTTCACGTCAAGTAAATAGTGGCAACCCTGCTATTAACATAGCATAGTTGCAAACAGGCTCAGATTCCCACAGAAGATAAATGAAAGCGTATTGCAATGCTAGAAAGTGGGGCACATATGCTAATGTGACAAAAACTGCTAATCGCGGTGCAAGCTGTGTCACAAACGATTTTATAAACAATCAGTTACTTCTCTTCTTACAAACTGAACGAATAAATACTATTATTATTGACCAGATATCTCTTTTGTGTTATTTTGAATCTGAGTCATCGTTCTTCATTTTCCTTGTCTGCCATTAACTTGATAAATACGTGTTTTTTGAGGCTAACCTTACCATCACGTCAGTAATCTGCTACGTTTCCAGCGTGGTGGTCCTTGATAGTGTAATGGTTAACACGCCTGACTAGTATATAGAGAGACGTGGGCTCGAATCCTGCTCGGGGTAAACTACCAATTTTTTTGGTGAGTACGTTGGGAAGATTAAAACATATTTATACTTTCTTTTATCATTAACTTGATGATAGTTTGGTTACTGCAACATTAGCCTGCTAAACTTAAAAAATTTCGACCAAATTTGAAAATCTCTGGCCAAATTTTATTTTGCTCGGAAGTTTTTCCGGGCAAATTTTAAAATTATTTCCGGCTCTGATTTTAATGGAATCGTGAAAACCCACGGTCATTTACGAGAAAATAAAATTGAGTTCATCTTCTGTTTTCTCCTCACAGATGCAGTCCAGCAAAGAATACTCAGAAACAGTACAAAAACAAATAAAAAGCGTCGAAAAAGAAATACGTGAGGTACAGTTCAATATATAATTTATATTATTGTTGGGGATGTTTCGTTTTAACAAGGTGTTTAATAGTATTTTTTTGGTTTTAAAAACAGTTTTCACTTCAGTTCTCGGCCAACCACCCTGGGCCTCATTCCCCCGCTGTCATCCCTTCTCCCCACTTAAGTGCAATTTTATTGTGGAAGATTGGGCACCAGGGCCTGGATGTTTAAAAGCCAATTAGGTATATTGGGTATATGTTTCATTTTAACCAGGCGTTTTAATAGTTTTGTGGTTTTAAAAACAGTCCTCACTTAAGTTCTCGGCCAACCACCCTAGGTCTCATTCCCCCGCTGTCATCCCTTCTCCCCACTTAAGTGTTATTTCATTGTGGGAGATTGGGCACCAGGGCCTAGTTGTTCAAAAGCCGATTAGCACTAACATTTAACTTCGTAACCCATGGTCTTGTTCCTAACCTTACAGAGACAGATTTAAAATGTAACTTTATGATTAACAACTTTTTTCCTTGAATTACTGAACAGTATTTTTTAAGAACTGTATTCATTTTCTTTGCTTAATAACCCAGGGCTAAAATTAACTAGCACTCTGAACAACTCATGCAGCCCAGAAGCATAAGTTTTGTGTTTTTTTCCCATCGAGCGCTTGCTGAGTCATCACAATTGATTTTCAAATCTTTGTTTAGAATTCGTTCGCTGTTGATACATAAATAAATTGTGTATAGCTTGTTGAATGTGTCAAATCATATTATTTTCAAACACAAGAAAATTATAAAATAACTCTTTGATATCAGTGGAACTTGACTACTTGTGCCAGAAAGGGTAATATATAGACAGTTACTAAAGAACCGTTACTAGTAACATTCAAAACTAACTTAATGTTTTATCCATTTTAACAAGGATTAAATTTTCTGCTTTTTGAAAATAAGCAATAATAAGCTCCTTTTGGAGGCATCTGTGTTGTACAGGTACATACAATGTAATATTTAGTTGGTTTCGGATCTCTGAGGTGGATACATGATTTAGTGAATGGAAGCTAGGACAGTTGTAGCCGATGAACAACCCCCCCCCCCCGTCCTTCCCATAACAATTATTTCATGACATAGCTAAATCCTTTATGAGCCAGGGGGCCCATGGAGTTGGCACTTATCTCCAGTTTCTGTAGTATTAAGTAGAGGAGAGTCTTTGGCTTATGCTAGTACTCATTTACTTACCCCGGAACGATGGAAAGCCGTGTTTACTTAGGCGGAAAAGAAGGTCGCACAAATGTTCAAATCTCGGCAGAGCCAGGGATCGAACTGGGGACCTTGTGGATGAAAGGCAGTGGTCTTTCCGACTGTGTCAACCACTTCCACCCAACAACCAACAAATGGGGCCTTGTGGGAACTGCAAAGCCAGTCTATCATCAAGGAGGCTCGGGCTCAGTTCCCAGCCAGACCAACACTCAGGGTCTAAAAATAATAGAGGAGAGTAGAGTCAGGGGTCGAACTGTTTACCTTTTGGTCGAAAGGCAGAGATCTTATCAACTGCACCAACCGTGACCAACCATTTCATGCCTGACATTTTGTACTGACATTCTTTTTCCATATTCCAGGTAAAGACCAAGTTGACCAGTCTAAATGAAACACAGAATGGTCTCAATTCAACCATCACCCATTATAACTCATTAATGAACTCTAGTAGTGGTTCAGTTAGTGTAACGAGTGGCGCTATACCGATATCAGACTTCCCAACACTCACAGATACCTTTGGTGACTTTGTAACACCCACCCCGTCTGAGACGGACACGATGAGTATGAGAGCAACAGTAAGTATTACTTGGTATGCCATTAGGGAATTTAAGCGGTGAGGACGGCGACGTCGACGGCATAGAACAATAGTAAATACAGTAACTGTCATAATTTGCCAAAATTGAAACTTATTAAAAATCAAGTAAAAGCAGGTAAAAATTGTTTTTGTTAAAACTTAACTGAACGTTTCGAACTATTTAGTTCATCATCAGAGTAGCATCCCAACTGTGATGATGAACTAAATAGTTCGAAAACGTTTAGTTGAATTTTAACAAAAACGATTTTTACCAGCTTTTACCTGGTTTTTGATAAATAAAATAAGGTTTTTAGAGTTTTCGGGATTACAAAGACGTTCTTGTTTAGCTTCATGGAGAAATATTCCATTTTTTTCTGCTCACAAAATTCAAAGTGGAGAAAATCAAACCTTGATAGCCCGCTTATGAGAAGAAGAGTGCTAACCAAAAATGTGATTTTTCTGAGCCGTCGTTGTTAGCGTTCCCGTCCACGTTGTTTAATAAGTGAATAAAACAGCATTGCGCGTGTTTCTAGACAATAATATATAACGCTATGACGTAGAAGAACACGAGAAAAGTGTTGGGGGAAAACGAGGGAGAGCTGAGTTTTCTCTCTAGTGCTTACCTCCGGTTTCTGTAGTGTTAAGCAGATGGGAGTCTTTGACTCCCCCTGGACGGGACACTAATCCATCGCAGGTTAGCTCCCTGCAGACACTGGTACTCATTTACAGTACCTACCCTGGAAGGATGGAAAGCGGAGTTCGCTTAGACGTATCCCGGAAAAGAAAGTCGCACAAATATTCAAATCTAAGCAGAGCTGGCGAGTGGTCGAAAGGCAGAGATCTTACCAACTGCACCAACGGCGCCCTCCCTTTTCTGTATTTAGTAATCAAAAACCTCTACTAATATGCAGAAGCGAGTATGTAGTAATTACTAAAGTAACTTGACTTACTTAACTTAAGCCTGTTCGTTCCTTGCGGAGCATAGGTCACCAACGAGCTCTTTCCACTTTTTTCTATCTCTTGACATTCGAACCATGGAGTGCCAGTCCAAACCAGCTTCTTTCATTTCAGCCTCCCAGGAGCGACGCCAAGTGTTTCTTGGTCGTCCAGGACTTCTCTTGCCAGGTGGGTTCCAACGCAGGGCATGCCGGGTGATATTCTGCTCCTCCTTCCTCAAGGTGTGGCCAATCCAACTCCATTTTCTCTTTCTGACTTCCATGGCTGGGGGTAGTTGACCCGTGCACTGCCACAGCTCATGATTTGATATCTTTTTAGGTCATCCTATGCCAAGGATTTTGCGGAGACAGCCATTGACAAATGACTGAATTCTTCTGCTGAGGACTACAGTAGTTTTCCAGGTCTCTGCACCATACAAGAGGACAGACTTCACATTGGAATTAAAGATGCGCTTTTTGGTCTTTTCCTTTATTTCTCTTGTCTTCCACACTCGGTGCAGCAACTTGAATGCAGTTCGTGCCTTTCCAATTCTCACTCTGATATCTTCTTCTGAGCATCCTTGTTGGTCCACAATGCTTCCGAGGTAAGTAAATGAGTTGACTTCCTCTATAGCTCCGGCCTCTTGCTCCACTGGTTCCATGCTCTGTGTGTTAATCTTCATAAGTTTGGTCGTCTGCCGGTTAATCCTCAGTCCTAATTGTGCAGCTGCTTTTTCTAACATCTCTGTCTTCCTCTGAATCTGTTGGCGAGAATGTGATAATAGGGCAAGGTCATCGGCAAAATCTAGGTCATCCAACTGCTGCATCAGTGTCCACTGTATGCCATCTCTGTGGTCTTGCGTTGTCTGCTTCATCACCCAGTCAATAGCGAGGAGAAACAGGAACGGGGACAAAAGGCATCCTCGTTTCACACCTGATCGAATCTCAAACGGTTGCGATGGCTCTCCTCTATGCAGTTCTCTGCTCGTCGTTCCCTCATATAACTGTTTAATGATGTTAATGTACTTCGGTGGAATTCCGTAGGCACTCTCTGTCAAGGCTGTCAAACGCCTTTTCAAAGTCTACAAAATTTACCAGCAAAGAACTATTGCACTCTAGAGATTGTTCGACAATGATGGTGGTCCCTCAACTTGGCATCTACTGTGCTCTTCATACTCTCTAGTATGATTTTGTTGAAGATTTTGCTGACCGTCTGCTGCAGCATGATTCCACGGTAGTTCTGGCAGAAGGAAAGATGGCCTTTCTTAGCTAACTTCACCAGGTAGCTCTGTTTCCAATCCTCCGGCACTATCTCTTCCAGCCAAATCTTCTTAAAGAGTGGGTGTAGGGCCTTGATGGTGGTGTTTATGTCCGCTTTCTATGCTTCGCTTGGGATGGTGTCTGGTCCCACTGCTTTACGATTCCTCAAGGACTTGATGGCTGTTCTTATCTCTTCCTTCGTTGGTGGGATTGCCCTAAACTTTAGAGTCTCTGCTTCTGACGATATTGGCCATGGTACTTGGTGGCTCCCGGTTGAGTAATTCTGAGAAGTGTTCCACCCGCCTCTTCTGCTGCTCTTCCTTGGAACTCAAGGTTTTACCGTTCTTGTCCTTTATGGGCCGTTCTGGTCTTGGGTTTTTCCTGCCATGACTCTCGTCAGGTGATACAGCTCCCGTAAGTCCCTCCTCTCTGCTGCCTCTTCTGCTACTTGTGCCAGCTGCTCATAGTAGCATCTCTTGTCCTGCCTTACTCTGATTCTGACTTCTTTGTGGAGTTCATGGTACTGCTTCTGGTATCTTGCTATGCTGGCTCTAGTCTTTGCGCTGTTCAACTTCTCTTTTGTTGATTTTCTTTCTTCAATCTTCTTCCATGTGTCTTCTGTGATCCATCATTTCCTCTCTGTTTTCTTCCTCCCTAAGCTTTCTTCACATGTTTTCTGCCAGGTCAATCTAATTCCCGCCCAATGCTCCTCGATTTCTGTTACTTCATTCAGGTTGTTGAGGGCCTCGAACTTGTTCTTTAGGGTCACAGCAAACACTTGACGATGTGACTGCTCATCTAACTTCTTGACCTCAAACTTACTCACTGCCTTCCTGGTGTGTATCCTCTTAAGCTTCAACTGCATCTTAGCCATGACCAGATGATGGTCTGTTCCAGCATCTGCTCCCCTCTTGGCTCTCACGTCTAGCAGTGATCTTCTAAAAAGTCTTCGAATACAGATATGACCTATTTGGCTGTGAATTTTCTTATCTGGTGAGACCCATGTTTTTTTGTGGACGTCTCGGTGTGGGAAGACACTACCTCCAATGACTAAGTCATTGTCTGCACAGAAATCCATGAACATCTGACCATTTTCGTTTCTTGTCCCCAGTGCATGTCGTCCCATGGTAGTCTCATAGCCACTGTTTTCGCCTCCGATCTTGGCATTCATGTCGCCCATCAAGACGGTCATCTCTTTCTCTGTGCACTTGGACATGATACTCTGCAATTCCTCGTAGAACTCTTCCTTCTTTATGTCCCCATATGCTGGTTGGTGCATATGCGACAATGGTTCTTAGTATAATCCTTTTGTGCCCAATCCTGAAGCATGCCGTGATAATCCTAGAAGAGATTGGCTCCCATCCAATAAGGGCCTTCGTTGCTTGCTTGGATAACCTGATCCCTACTCCCTGAGTGTGTGCTGCTGTTTTCTCTCTGTGTACGGAATACAGGAGTGTCTCTCCTGAGTTAAGCCTTGTTTCTCCAGAGCCTGTCCATCGGGTTTCACAGAGACCCAGAATATCCAAACCGTAGCTCCTCATCTCTTTACTAATGTTAGCACTTCTTCCAGCTTCAAACATTGTTCTTACATTCTAGGTTCCAAGCTTGGTTGGACTTCTGGTTTGAAGAATAATCGATCTCCCAACTTCCTGTAGGCTTTTACTGAGAGATGTTATCGAGTCTACTGTAGTAACAGCAGGTCTTGATTGACCCACTAGACTTCACCAGAGCCCTGTCAGTCAGCTTAGCCTGCTTCCACCCCCCACGACGTGGACGTAGGGTTGGATTTTGGGGGGCGGGTTGCTTATGACAAGTGCATAACTACATGTAACAACAAACGATTTTAGCAAACATAACTACATTAATAAGAAAATAAGTAAAATTACTATATTTATAAAACTACTAAAATGACTATAAAATTATTGTTCTCTTTCCTTTTGAGATAAGATTAACAATTCGTAATTGAAACAAGAACAGACAATGCATTATAAAATAAAATAAACAATATAAAAGAATCATATAGAAAGGAATAATAATAAAGTAATCATCTCTTAAAATCTGGTATCCTTTAAATGAAGTACAGAAAGAAACTGCAAACGACACCATCATAATGACTTACTGATGTTGTCTCTGATGAGGAAGTTGAAGCAGCTTCTTCTCTTGCAGTTTGTATCCAGCTGGCAGCAGCATCGGCAGCTGTTGTTGATCCCTTTGAGTTACTTATAGAAGTGACTTGCAAAGGCTTGTTAATGGCAGGAGGTAACTTTTCAGAACATGTATTAAGAGTTGGTTTAGATCCTCTTTGCTTAGCAGTCAATAAGTTGTTCTCTTCTTTTAGCACTTTCTCATGTTCCAAATCTTCCTGCTGGCTAGATACAGAGTTGTCAATTGCTTTTTTCATTTCCTCCTCTTCACGCCTTGAAATTTCTAGCAGTCTAGAAAAAGAACTTCAAATTATGATTGCTACTTTCAAACCATCTGACTGGAAAAAAATCGCTAAATACTGCTAAATGTTGAGCATGAAAAAATACATTTTATCTAACCTTTATGAACACTCAAAATTACATCTTGTATTTAGAGAAAATAACATTTATACAGAGAGCAACACAGAGTTCAACTGTCAAAATTAAGATCATATAAATAAAAGTAAACCTAAACCAACCGTTTTTTCTCAGCTTCCTGTGACTTGAGAATTGCAGCCTCCAGTTCCTTGTCAGCATTACTACTTAGTTTTTGTTGTGCTTCATACTCCTCCTTGGATCTTCTCATCACCTCTGCCATGATAGCATCCTCATCCGTTCCAGACTGCTTAACAGATGGTTCTGTATGGGTGGGTGGGGGATGCTCTGCCCCAGGTGCAAGTATATCTGGAAACTGTTGCTGTATCAACCGCAGAGCTTGGAGTTGAAGTTCTACATTTTTCTGAACCATCAGGCGTTTGAACACCTCAAAGTCTTCTGCAGCCCATACTTGTTCAAATATCTCCTAATAACATTTGATTTGTTTTTAGTTATTACAAAACTATACTAATTAAGTTTTACAGCTTCTGAAAATTTCATTATTAAGGTCCTATTCCTAATGGGGCATCAAAGACCTTGCAATCTTCCGACTCATCAGTCTTCTAGAACAAGGTTCTGGCCTCTTCTTTCCAAGAAATCGTT
>JANCMA020499668.1:0-10491 GCA_024336925.2 Zoanthus solanderi | reverse complement strand
GCTCGTCCAATTTTGAGAAATCTGAAAACATCACTCGTACCTATTAATTACGAATTGTACTCGAAATCGTGCGATTTCCTATACTAATAATTCTAGAAAATTGTGCTGTATCACAAGACTTGAAAAAAGGTCAAATATATTCATAGATTTAGCATATTCAGCGGACGGTACAGAAGATTGTCAGTATGGGTACTCACTCAACAACTAACATTAATACATAGCTAAACTCTTTCGTGAAAATGTTGCTTGCGTTATTGCTTTTCATAATCCGAGCTAGAAAGGAACAAATACTTTGTTTGAAAATTACGGTGGCGATTTGGGACATGAGACTTGTAAAAAATAAGTTAAAATAAATTTTAAAAATTTGAAATTTATTCAAGAATTTGCTTTTGCTTACGAATCCCATAAAATTTGATTTAAAATAGATGTTAGTAATAGTATAATAATGTCGGAAATTAGAAATATATTAATACTGAAGCTACAAGCAATAAAGATACGGATCAAAGAGAATCACTTTTAATCCTTGCCTCTTTAGAAACTTATTGCCGGATCAAAGAGAATCACTTTTAATCCTTGCCTCTTTAGAAACTACGAAAGATTTCCTCAGTGTAGAGATGACCCTTGGTGATATTAAAAGCTATCTGATAAAGATGTTAAAAAGTATTATAACCGCTCTCAAGTGATATTAGGCAAGTAGGTTACTGGGGGGGGGAAGGGTTGGTCGAATCTGATTATAGCATCCCAGAAGAGTCTGACACTCGTATTTGCGGACTTTTTCGGGTCCCTGTGGGTTAAGTGAGTGAACGTGGCTACGAAGTTTCCAGCGAGCCAGAAAAGTCGTAGAGTTCATACTTGGTTACGAAGTACGATACCCACGAAAAGGCTGTCGGATTTAGCTGTCATTTTTATGAACGGTTATGCAGTGTGAATCGACAGGATGGAAATGTGTAGACGTTTTATGGCGGCGCAACCACGACGGATGACGCCATCTTCACTGTTCTAAGTATTCAACCGAAGAAATGCACAAATAAGAGCTATTATCAATCGAACATCTTTTGCAACCTATTGTCCATCTTTTGCTTTCAGTTTTCTGTATACCAAGTAACTCTTCATTTAGGAAAGTAATGTATTTAAACGTGGTTTTCCAGCAAATTGCAACATTGATAACTGAAAAGTCGAATTTCTGCACATGCTGAAATTTATAAATATAAAATAAACTTTGTTGAATTTTTTTTTTGGTCAAAATATAGTTTTCCCTTTTTTCAAATCTTAGTCCTTCCCTGAATTAAAAGAAAAATAGGAATTAAAAGAACTCTGCTGCTTTGCCTCGAGTCAAGAGAATCGACCTGAAAATTTTATAGTTTAGCCAGAGCAAAAAGTGTTCCCTTTAGATCATTATGGTGCTTTAATCTACCGTTTTCTACATTCACACCAGAAGACGTAATACAATCAAAACAGTTTTATATTGCTGAAGTCGGGTATTCCCCTTTTAAAAGTCGACCGTCTGCGGCAATCTCTTGAAAATATAGTCATCGCTTGACATCTCGCACTCATCTAGCTGAATTTATTCCCTTATATGCCAGAAGTAGATAGACACTCTTAAATTATAAAGAGCTGCCAATAGTGCTAGTGCTTTTTCTGTAATATTTTATGGTAGCACCAGGCTCGGCCGGAGAAGCGTTAGCAACTATTGTGCGCTTCATTGACAGTAAATGGAATATACAGCAGAGGCTCGTCAAGTTAGAGATCCTAGCCAAGAGCATGAATGTAGAAGAGCCTGCTCAGAGTTTAACTCAATGCCTCGCTGTAGAGTATGGAATTCAACCAAATCAGCTTGTAGCAGCATTTCGACATGTTGCAGCAATAAATGAAGCTGGGTTGCGTCAAGTCAAGTCAGTTCTTTCCCATCATTCTTAAAGTGATATGTTTCTCTCACACCATTGACAATGTTGGTAAGCACTTTGAATTTAGTGTCCTAGAAACATTTCCTCGGTGTTGGAAAACATAGTTTTCCCTTAGTCCAGCTGCTCGGCTATTGTGGTAACAAGAACTGGGACAGCGATGAGGTTTCAATTAAATACCATGTAGTGGAGCAAGTGGGATATCTTGAATCAGGTCACAGGTGATGGAGTTTTTTCGGGATGTAGAACCTTTCCTAAGGGAAAATGAAAAACTTTCTCCTGTTTGTCGTGCAACCCTATTGGAACGTTTTGATGACCCAATCACTGCTAAAGACTTAGATACTGAGCTTGCTGCTTTAATTGATGCTGGCAGGCACTTTGTTAAGGCAAGCAAAGGTATGCATCAACCGCCGCCTGGTTAGCCCAGTTGGTAAGGCGCCAGTCTGCTGTGCAGGAGGCTCGGATTCGATTCCCGGCCGGACCAACACTCAGGATGTTACTGATAATTGAGGAGAAGGTGTTTCCTTTGCTCTAACAAGCCAACGTATCAAAATTAGAGTTTCGTACAAGTCACGAGTCAGAAAAGGTTTGACAGTGGATTCTGCTAGAACAAGACCTGTAGTTTGTAGAGTTGAATTGTGGTATAGGTTTCGAGTTAAGGGGGTATTTTTATGAACAATCCACAGTTTAGCATGAAAGCGAGGCTGACACATTTTGCCAAGTTTAACGCCTTGTGCTCATTAGCCTCGTTTCCATGTTCACCGTTGTTGGTCTAAATTTGAGTAATATTTACCTTTGAAGTGCCAAAATGCATTATGTTTAAACCATTTATAAAAATTTGAACAATATTTATCACATAAATGAGCAATGACATTAATATTAAGAAAATGATTCGAAACATGACATTCGCAGATACAAACATATGCAAATTTTGGCTTATTTATGCCACATGAATAGTCATGTGATAGTCATACTTTACTAAATTTGAATTATTTTGCTTTTTCTCTTTTGAGATATAACTTTATTTAGCGTTTTTCATCTTTTTTAGAATGAGCAAAAGGAGTTAAACTTGGCAAAATGTGTCAGCCTCGCTTTCATGCTAAACTGTGGATTGTTTATAAAAATACCCCCTTAACTCGAAACCTATACCACAATTCAACTCTACAAACTACCTGGTGTTAAACTACAGGTCTTGTTCTAACAGAATCCGCTGTCAAACCTTTTCTGACTCGTGACTTGCACGAAACTCTAATTTTGAGGCCTTGGCTTCTTGACTATTAGACCTTCGCATCTTCTCGGATAAGGACGTTAAACCGTAGACCAAGTCTCTTGATCTCTTTGTCGAGGGACAAAAAAAATAACCCACACACTTCTCGCAAAGAGCAGGGTGGTGATCCCGGTGTTGTGGTCTGTCTCTTCAACTGAGGGCCTTTCTTATCGGCTGCCAATTTGGGCCATAACATGTGAGCCTCTCAAGCGGACCTTCTAAGACCCTCAAACTGTTAAAACTTGTATTTATTTGTAAAGCGCTTAGAGCTCTAGAATGAGCGTTATATAAATTATTATTATTATTATTATTATTATTATTATTATCATTATTATAACTTACCATCTTGAAGAGGATGGTCCATTAGTATTTAGTTGCTATGAGCGTTTGTCAGCATTAGCCCATGCAATAGCTATTGAAACATATCCAACACCGAGGCCAAAGCTCACGAACATACTGGTGGAAATATGGTGTTGTACAACCAGTTGGTTGCTCAAGCAAAGGCATGCATCAACCCGGGCTTCCGCTTTTACCAGCAGAAAATGTGCAAATCCATAATACAGTCCGTGCAACGTTTATGTTCCTCAATACAAGTACAAGCACTACAGCCAACTGCAGCCTCAATTCAGGAACTGAAACGATTTAGTTTCATTAGTGATGCACAAGTTGCACAGCTTGTGGAAGAGCTCCCCAACTATCTGTTCATTGCTGATGGTTCAGCAGTTGAAGCAGAAGAGGGGAAAAGTACAGTTGTGAACCACACATGCCATTGCAGTAAAAAAAGACCTTACTACTGCAGCCTTGCTCAGTTTCAGCTGAACAAGTGTTTATAGTCTGCTGCAAAATGCATTCAGCAGCAGCAAGATTTTTTTTTTTTTTTTTTTTGGTATTAGAGGAAACAGTAGAGGCATCACTCATGTTACGGTACAATAAGCGTGTGTGATACCTAGATTTATATTTGTTCGTAGGAGACAAACAACTAGATGTGCAAACGTCTCTAGCAGCGACCGCCCAGAGACAGTGCTCCGGACACTACATTCACAATAATGCTCAATGGCTTTGTGAACTCTTAAATATTCCAATGAGTCATGTACGCCAGAGATACTTTATGTATCAAATAAGCATATTAGCAGCGTTTGTTTTGTTTGAATACCATCATGTACTATGTGATGGCTTTGTGAACTCATAAATATCTATCTCATAATTAGTTATCTGAAAAGAAGCAAATGAAGAGAATCAGATTTTGGGATGTGGGCTGAGAGAAGATAAAAACGTAAAAGTGAAACTTACATAAAATTATAATGAAATCATTGTGCAATATGTATCTGATATCTATGCAAAGTGAAATTCTTCATGAACATTTTCATTTTAGTTGATAATTAGCCTCTTACACCAAAATACAAAAAGCAACTATTGAGCAACTTTTGCATTTTCAGGCAACTTTTGAGCAACGTTTGAGCAACTTTGCATTTTCAGGCAACTTTTGAGCAACTTTTAGAGTTTTTGAGCTCGTGGACTTGTGGACAACCCTATTGTCTCTTGCAATTTTGAGGGATATCTTTCATTAAATAATCTTTTTCTATGGGGCAATTGTTGTTAGTTTTTCGCTTCATTTCTTCTTTAAATTTAGTTTTCATCGCTTTTTTTATAATTATTTAAAAATTTTTTTTTTGGCCGTATTTTTTGTATACTTTTTCTCCATCCGCACTTTTCTGTCCGTATTTTACCATCCGCATCCGCCATCCGCCATCCACCATCCGCCATCTGCAGGTTTAAGCGGTCCACGTTTTGCAGACACCCCCGTTTAATGGTTAAATTTCAACGGGTATATAATGAACGGGTTGTGAACGATTTTTTGAATGGTTTTAACGATTTCTTTAACGCTTTGAACAGGTAGCTAAAACTTTTTAACGACTTGTTAAAGCGTTTTACGGATTGCCTTTATTTTCTTAACGTTTTCTCTCGAAAATTTTAACTGTTTGTTTAACGGCTGGTTGAACAGCCGATCTAACGGTTAAATCGTCGAGGTCCAATTATCAAAGGCTTAAACCTAAACTAGCTACTGCTACTGCGTCCTTTTTGGATACATTTTCATAGCTACAACCGTTGGCTGAAAACTACAGTTTCTTTTGTCTGAAAAAATGAAAGCGTTTGATCGTTTCATTTTTTTTAAAAGATGTTCGTACTAGTAGCAAAAACTTTAGACTGCATCCCTTGCGGGTATTTTGAAACATTGAGAAACTCGGTACAAATGTACTTGAGTAAGATGAATGACTTTGATATTGTATACAATTGCTTATTACAGGTTTTGGAGCTTTACATATTGTTTGTGGGTGCACGAGTAGATGTTTCTTTTTCTTGTTTTACTTGGTAGTGAAGTATTATCGAACCGTTTTTCTAAAAATAATATTCATTTAATGAAACTGTTAAGCTGTTCTAGCCAGAGCTTTTTAAATCTCATTGAAGATCTAGCAAAAAATGTGAGTAAAATCTAACATAGCAGCGACCCTTTTGAGGTCATTCCGACGCGGAACCAAAGTTTTCGCATAAATCTTAGAGAACACCGGCGCTTGCTGTCAAAGTAAAAACCCAGTAAAATTGCATAAGAATAAAAATTATCCGTCATCAAGCAGAATTTAGTTTTTCCAATCTTTGCACTGATCCAAAAAAATGCAAAAAAGTTTTCACACGCCAGAATATAATATTTATAAGAACTGAGATCTTTTCCTCACAATCAGTCAAATTTAGGGGTGGACCATTTGATTTTTGAGGGGGGGATGAGTCCATGCAAGAATTTATTTCTCGCGCAGGCGAGCAAGCTAGATATTATTTTTCTATAAGAGTGCAGCGTAGCCTTACCGGCTTACGTTTTATCTTTTAAAAACTATGAAAGCATTCGAATCGATTTTTACTGTTTTCACTGCTAGTTGGGATTGAGAAAAGAAATGGTGAGTTTGTTTCTGTGCTGTGGTAAGTGTGTTTTATTTGCAGTAAATATGTTTCATGCTTTCCTGTTATGTTTGCTCGTTGGAATTTAGTTTGATTTTTTTTCTTTATAAGTTTTAGAAAGCTATGTTGCCCGTCCGAGTTGTTAAGAAAGTTTGTTCGTTTGCACTTTTCAGTATAACACGAGAAGTTTAACTTTGGTAGCCGATCTTCACTAAACGAAATATTCGGCAGAGTTCACGAGCAACATTTCAGAAACTCAGAGTTAATCAGAATTTAATTTAAATCTAATTTTTTGTGCTACATCTGTTATAGAATTTTTTTTCTCAGCCGTTAAAGCACTTTGGCTGATTTATTAACTTAGTGAATACTTGGATTCACGCAGGCCAGTAAAAATTCACAATAAGAATTGTGTTTGTTTGTTTACTGACTTAGACATTGACCTGTTCAGAATTCTTAACATAATTCGACGTCATTTAAAAAAATAAATTGTGATTCTTGTACTTTTGATGGAAATGCTTTTTTGTTTTCAGTTCGCATAGAAACTTTTTATGTAACGCTTCTTTCGGTTATAAAACTAAAGAATTTTTTATAATTTATGACTATGTCAACGACTGGAAAACATGTCGCACTTCGTCCTTGAGTCACGACGGGAGCGATTACAGTACTATATAGTATATGGAATCCGGGCTCAAACTTCAAGGTCTTTAAAAGCCTTGAGTGTTTGGCATTCGATTTAGCTTTGTATGTTTCGAAAAAAATTAATCTCATCTTTAAAATAAATAGATTAATTAGTGTAATTTTGGTTTCTATGTACAAGGAATTTATTAATCAATTCGAAAACGAAGGAATGATCCCAAAGTAATTGCAGTTTTTTTCTCTCTTTCGCCAAAATTCGCAGCCGTAAGCACAAGCCAAATTCCCTAACTCTCAATTTAATTCGATTTTCGAGATTTTGGAAAAACCAAGACAATGATGAAAAGGGGTTAACTTTCATACTGTGGTGTACTATTTATGCATACAGTTTCATCGCGTATATTACTATAGAAATTAGGGTGTGAGTAAGGATTAGTATGCATGATTCAGCAATAGTATGCTCCAATACGGCAATTTTACCGTCCAAAGTCAAGGTAAGATCGTTTTTTTCGATTTCTCAGTTGTAATTGTACTCGTTTGTTTACAGTGTTTTACAATCTTTCTGAAAAATATCCCTTATCCAAACCCTAACTCCTAACCCTAACGAATAACAACAACAACAACACTTTATTTGCACTTGAATTTACAACAGTTTTTACAATAATATTTTCAAAATTCCTAAGATTAAGTGGAGGCCACCTGTAGTAACCATGAGGGCTAGTTGAGAACAGGTGGCCTGCATAGAGGAAGAATTACAAAGATTGTTGGTCAGAATTGGTCAGAATTCCATCAGTGGTTATATAGTACTGCAGGCAGAAGTCTTAGTTATTAGAGCAAAGCCATAAAGTACTTATATTACTATAAAACTTCCAATAAATGTCTAGTATGTATTATATCTTAAGCTAAAATAGAAATCACACTAAATAACACACATCCACACGTACACATACGAAAAAAAAATTAATTAATTAAATTAAAAATAAATAAATAATAATATAATATAATATAAGAAAAGGGAGGCTAGAACCGGTTGGTGGCAGCATTGTTGATGACGTTGTTGTCACCGCAAAGTCTTATTTTCTATCCACTGTGTCCGGTGATGGATTACGCCATCGAGGAGGGCAATGCGCCAGGCTCCGCAGTCATCAGCAATTTTATCAACAAGGATGTTGAAACTCCTTAAATCCTTCTTAATGGCATCAGCAAACCGCAGTGAGGGGCGACCAGGTTTTCGCGAGCCTTGTGTGAGCTGGCTATACAGAGCGGCTTTTGGCAGACGGCTGTCGTTCATGCGGCGAACATGACCAAGCCACCGCAGGCGTCGTTTCCGCAATATTTCAGACAAGGTGGGCATCTTAGCGCCTGCATAGACCTCGATGTTAATCACCATGTCGCCACAGTGAATGCGGGGAATCTTGCGTATACAGCGCATGTCAGAAAGCTATTTAGCTTTCTTTCCTGGCTAGCAAATGTTGGCCAAGCTTGAATCCCGCAGGGGAGAGTGCTGAGTAAAACTGCGGAATAGACTGACATCTTGCTACAGATAGTGAGTTTCGAGCTGTCCCACGCGCGGTTGCGGAGACCGGTTAAATGCTAAGGACGCTTTTCCGATGCGGGCGTTTATGTCAGCGTCCACTTGGGTCGACGAGGATATAATGCAGCCCAGATATCAATAATCTCAACTGTTGATGTTTTTGAGCAGTTAGTTGTTCAGGCGGATACCTGCAGGGCGCTCAGCCTGATTGTCTTGCTGCATTACCTCGGTCTTAGGCAGACCGGCTGATGACGAGGCCGAAGCGGTTGCAGGCGGCACTGAAACGATCTATCAGAGCCTCTAGGTTGTTCTCGGTATGAGTAACTAGGGCTGTGTTGTCGGGAAAAAGAAGCTCGCGCACAAATACGCGCTGGAGTAAGGTTTTGGCACGCGGTCTGCTAACGTTGAAGAGTTTTCCACTGGAGCGCGTATGGAGAAACGCTCCTGTTTCGCAGTCCCAGAAGGGAGAGTTAAGAAGTAGTGACAGGAAAATGCCAAACAGTGTAGGGGCAAGCACGCAGCCTTGTTTTATTCCTGTGTTGTACTGAAACTCTCTGGAGACGTTGCCGTTGAAACGGATCCGCACTCTGGTGTTCTAGTGGAATGCTGAAATGAGGCGAAGAAATTTTGGGTGGCAGCCGATTTTGCCAAGCATTTGAAAGAGCCCATCACGACTAACCAGGTCAAACTTCTTAGAAAAATCGATAAATGCGATGTATAATGGCATATGTTGTTCTCTGTTGTTTTTATGTAATATAATAATAATAATAATAATAATAATAATAGTGATAGTAATAATAATAATAATAGTAATAGTAATAATAATAATAATAGTAATAATAATGACTTTATATAGGTGTCAAATTTATTTAGCTGGCCGAAGGTCTACTAATTGGGGACACCATCTTTACCACTCTAAGGTGGACGGAGAAATTTCATATGTCACATGTCTCCGAGGACCTACGGTTTAACGTCCTTATCACATGAGACACATGTCTCCGAGGACCTACGGTTTAACGTCCTTATCTGAGAGGACGCAAAGGTCTAACCATATGTTGGTGTTATAACAAAGGCATTATCATCGTTATTCTCCTTTATTTTGCAAGATACTTCGTTCCATGAACAAGCTGTAACACTTACAATCCTTTCTTGGCAGTACGGTGGTAACATTTCATATATCAGGGTTGATGCAAGTATCCAGATTGCGTTTTAGTTCATATTTTGGTCGCTGTTGTGCTGTTTATATGGATATGTGGATATGTGCTGGATATGTGTTTGTAATCTATTAGAGTATAATCCACATGTTTGCTCTGCTTCAGAAGTAAAAATTTACGGACATCGGTTAAGATATACTGCAATAGTGTGATTTAAAAACTCCATAGAGCAAAGATTCCATGACGGCGGGCTCTAAAAATTTTTGCTTGGCCACTTGCCAAAGCGAGCTTCAAGCCAATCAGTGTGTGCGAATCTGTAATTTTAAAAATAAACCTTGTGCAAGATTATCAATTTCTCATTAATTTATGGCTAAAAAAACTAAAACGATCTGAAGACAACCAAGTCAAAGCAATCCAGTAATGCGTTGAAAAACTAAGTGCCGTCAAAAATTGGAGCCCAGGCCCTTCGAGCCCTTCCCCTAAATCAGTCTTTGTCTTCTTTGCATAGTGAACTTTGTACACTGATAATCAAAAATGAAACTTTTCGAAGTGTATTGCTCAATGCGAGATTACGTTTCAACTTAGATTTACTAACAAGCACTTTCTGTTATAAAAATACGCCAGTGACAGTTGATAGTCTCTTACAACTGATAAATATTTATTTATCAAGTTTTGCCAAAATTGCCCTGCTCCAAATCGTGACAGCGGCGTACGCACAAGAACGTATTATCTTCAAGTTTTCTCTTAATACCTATAAAACACTTTAAAGTCTGGCCCCTGATTATCTCTCGAAACTATTGACTATTTATAAACCTGGCTGTTTCCTCCGTTCTTCGAGTTTCTCGAGTCTGTCCGTTCCTAGATCAAGAACTACCACGTATGGCAATCGATCCTCTGCGTCTGCATATGCCCTAGACTATGGAACCAACTCCCACAGACTATCAAACTATCTGAAACCTTGGATTTTTTAAAATAAGACTTTAAAGTCATCTTTTTAAACTGATAGCCTATAATCTCTAAAAACAATTTTACTATAACATTTATATATATATA
>JANCMA020499667.1:0-20332 GCA_024336925.2 Zoanthus solanderi | reverse complement strand
AACAATAATTTTCCTGAAAATGATTATTCGTAAACAATCATTTCTCCCAAAATGATTATTTATAAATAATCAATTTAAGGAAAATGATTGTTTATAAATAATCCTTTTTGAAAAGTTGATTGTTTGTAAATAATCATTTAATGAGTATTGATGGTTTGTATCCCAGTAATACTACAAAATGATTATTTGTAAATAAAGAATTCACTATGACACGCTTATTTAAAAATAATCGTTTATACCATGCGTTTTTTTTACAAACCATGAAAAAAACAGCTCATTAATTTGCTACAATAATTTTTTTACGTTTGGCGCCCCATATAAACCCTGAAGTTATATGCACATCATTTTAATATGTACACATCATTTTAATATGTAAGCCAGTTTTTAACATTGAGAGCTCAAAATAGCATAAAAATTATGCAGCAATTTAATAAAATAATTATCATAAATGTACTAGAAACAGTCTCATAAACTTATAAGTTTTACACTGTAAAAAATATAAGAGTTTAAACTGACGTTTCGGACCTAAGTCCCTCGTCGGAGCAAGTGAAGGAATGCAGTCCAAAACGTCAGTTTTCTCAATTCTATTGACTACGGTCCAAGACTTATAAATTATCAAACTGTTTCTATGGAAACAACGACATAATATTCCATTTATGATAACTTTGCAGCTCGTTTAGCGACACTTAAATGGCTTAAATGGATTCTTGAAATAATTTTACAAAATAGCAGGGCATCAAACTGATATCTACTAAAATAACTGGAAATACTTTTCTCATCCATTAGTGAGTCAAATGACGAGGTATGAAACTGTTTGTGCCCCCGCAGGGTTTTAACTACGCTCTATTTCCAGCCGTTTTGTGAGCCCGCGTTCCTTGCCCCACACTATGGCTGGATCACTGGTCTACCTATTGTATTTTTGGACCAATCACCGCCAAGTCTGCAAGAATCGAGCAGGCTTGGCTGTGATTGATTAGTTCTATTTCTCGTCTATCCAACATAATGGATGTTAGTGGTGATGAGTTTACTTCTTCCCTAAAGTGTGTTTCACAGCGCTTTAATATTGAAAGATTTAAAAAAACGCAGCAGGAAGCCATTGTTAATTTGTTAAAAGGGAAAGATATTTTAGTTTTACAGCCTACGGGATAAGGGAAATCCTTTATTTTACAGTCTTTTCCCGCTCATCGTTGATGAGCCGTGGAAGCCAGTCCGATCTAGTTGTGCTTTGGTTAAATATTTCCGCTGAACTCCCTTATGCAGGACCAAGTCAGATTTCTCACTTCTTGTCAATCGGTGTAAAAGCAGCTTATATCGGCGACGAGCAAAATGACGAATGCGTTAAAAAAGGAGTTGAGGCCGGTTTATATCAAGTCGTGTTTTCCGAGTCGTTTTTGAGACGTATCCGATGGCGTCCATTGATGAAGCCCACTGTATCCAACACAGGTAAAAACAAGACGCTCTAGGAGCGTATACTTGTGCCAGCTCGCGGATAAAATGTGAAAGCTTTTGATTTTATTGATTTCTGACTGCATACACAAGACTTGGCTTCTCAGTCCAGTATATCAAGTATTACATCAAGTGGCTGAAGAACGCGACACAAATAAAAAAAAAAAAAAACACGGGGCAAACCTAAACTTGTGCCGCGCTTCGCTGCTTGCACAAGTAATAAAACTCAACTTCAGAATATGTGTGACAAATTGACTACTTACGGGAGGAGGCACGGGCAAACCCCTATGCACTGTTACAAAAATGGCAAAGAAAAATATGGATCGCCGCACATTTCCCTCGTGTTCTAAAATGCCTGTCATGTTTTATCACAGTTTAATACACAACCTAGGCTTCGTTATTTGTTAAATAACATTCCATTCTTAGTTTGAACAGTACAACTAAAAGTACCTCTAAGGCTTCTAAAGGCTGGTTTGGCTGAAATGTTTCAACGGACAATTAAAATTTTGGATTGTCGTTTAAAAACTGTTCGTTCAACTATTACAGACCTACTCTAAAAATTCTTGGTTGCATACCGGACGCTAAACAAGTATACTTTTTTGAATGGCCAAAATTCAAAAGTAATTAATTGTTATTAATTGTTCATTAAACAAGCACAGCATCGAGCCGACCTATTAATAATGGTAATAGGACCGAGTGGAGTCCGATTCGGTCTGTAATCATACGAGTGACTAACAAAAAGGTGGGCATGGTTGATGCAGTTGGTAAGATCTCTGCTTTCCGACCACAAGGTTCCCAGTTCTATTCCGGCTCTACCGAGATTTGAATGTTTGTGTGATATTCTTTTCCACCAAAGCAAGCTCAGTTTTCCATCCTTCCGGGGTAGGTAAATGAGTACCAGCGTCTGCTGGGAGCTAACCCGCGATGGATTCGTGTCCCATCCAGGGGGAGTCAAAGACTCTTATCCGCTTAACACTACAGAAACCAGAGATAAGCGCCACCTCCATGGGCCACCTGGCTCGTAAGGGATTTAGCTTTAAGTAAAGTACAGCCAATCAGAAGCAAGGAAAGCCGTTCCATATTCTGCGGTATGCAACGGGTAGTATTCCACTCTGTTTTCCCGCCATGACGTGCTCGCGCGAGGCAAACTGAATCTTTTTTTTTTCAAGTTAAATATATTTTGCACGTTATTGTCTCTTTGCTGACTTTTCGACAATCTAGCTTACAATCAATTTTATCCCTTAGCATGGGAAAAAAATGTAATATGATGTGTAGTATACTTCTTATTAACCGAGTGTTAGGTTACGGAACCGATCGAGGTTTTTCTATCCTTACCCGCGTAAGCGCGAAACGAAGCAAAAAGGAGCCATGAGGAGAAAAACACGGGTCAACTTACTTCACGAGAAACGAGGTTAATAAGATGTGTTTATTACATGGTTGTTACAAAGAACAGTCTGAGGACACACCTGACGGTTGACAAATAGTGCACACGTTTTATTGGTTAGTAAACTATTGCTTGTCATAATATTTGCTTGTAAAAATTAATGTTAAAAATTTTTGGCTAAAACTTAAAATGTGTTTAAATTCTTACAACGTTTTCGACCGTGCGGTCATCTTCAGTAACTGCTAAAATTAGCATACGTTTGCTAGTATTATGTTCTAAGTGATTCCCGAGGGGAAGAGTTTTGCAGTGTAAGAATGTACTTATTTGTTTAACAATGGTTTCTCTCGTGCAATAAATAAGGTGTGAAGCTGACTCCGTTTTTTGACTTTTGTTTTAGTACGGGCTTAGTCCCTCTGACCCGCGAGGCCATAGTGCCCTATTTAGTGGCTGTGTCATTACCACAACACAGTTATATTCAATATTCCAGCCACATCCCACAAGCATAGCGCTTCTACTTTACTTTGTATTTTCTGTGGGAATATTAATCTGAGCCTGTTTGTTAGCTGTGCCGTGCTGATGAGGCCTAGAAATCTCAAAACAGCTGCTAATGAGATCTAGCGAAGGCAGCTAGCCCGCTCATGGGTATTAGCCCTGGCGTTCTACTACACGAAACAGCTGTCCACGGCTGCTAACATTCAGGCTCACACTTTTTTAGGGGTTTTAGTACCGGCTTAGTCCCTCTGACCCGCAAGGCCATAGTGCCCTATTTAGTGGCTGTGTCATTAACTGAACACAGTTATATTCAATATTCCAGCCACATCCCAAAAGCATAACGCTTCTACTTGACTCCAAATTGTGTTTTGTATTTTCATGTTCCCGCTTGCGCACGAAGAAATTTCGCTTAGTTTCGCCAATATATGTTTCGCCGCATATGCATTCAGCGCGGTAAACAACAATCGATTTGTATTGGTTTTTTTTAAAGATTAAACAAGCTTCTGATTTTTATGGTTTGCCATAAGATTACAAAAATGAATTTTCCACCCGTAAAAGTATAGTAGTATTACATAGTTTTTCTCCGCAGCATTCAAGGAAAATCAATGGGAAAAGTTTTGAACAAAAAGGAAGGAGCGTAGATTTGATCGAAAACACATTATAATTAAATTGAGGTAAATTGAAGAAATACCGAGATGCTGTCTCTCCTTGAATTCATTTTAATTGTTCTGTTTTAAACAATAATTTTTCCGCTTGAAATTTATCTAGGTCACAGAATTTGTTAAACATAGATTTTGAGATTTTTCGCAATCAAAACCAAATATAACGCTTTCCTTTGTTAACTTCAAATATTCCATGCTAAGTTTAGTAAAGGCTTTTTTTCTTCATTGTTCTTGTAGGGTTTTTGGACACTCTGCATAGTTTTTTATTTTTGATATTTCGGCAGTGCTTCGGCTGCCTTTTTCAAGTCTTTTGATGTTGTTTTGAAAGCCAAGTTCAAAAAATATATTTCCGAAGGCTTTTTGTTTATGGAAAGTCTGTCTATCTGGTTCAGTTTTCCAAACTAAAAAGAGATCATTGAATTAATCTTTTTTTTTATGCCCATCCGGTTTTATATGCCAGGACACCATTGAAAAACATTCACCGGATTAAATCCGTATTATCCCAAATAAGAGTAATGAATTGCCCTCTCCAAATCGTTCCTTTTCGCGGGCCAAGTAGTAAACGTACGGGCTTCAAATGCATTTGCCGTCCTCATTCTGATTGGCTGTGGTGGTGGTGTGATGCCTCGTTCAACCAAAGAGATAGCGAGGATACCATTTCAGTGCCGGTTTCTGGCGGGTTTTTTTTTTCTTGTGTGGGCGCTTGCTGTCGCTTCGTTTTCACAAATTTTAAGAAAAGCTATTTTTTCATTTGTACGGTTTTCTTATCATTCTTTTGACATGTCAGGTTTTTGAAAATTGACTTTTTTGTTTTTTAACAAAATAAAATACTCGTCGGTTCTTGTCTCGATGAATAGTGATTGAAGTATTCTTCAGTTCATATCTAATCAGATACTCGCATATGTAGAATGTTACAAAAAACGTTAAATATTTTGGACGATTTGGCCTTGTGTAATGATAATAATATAATGACACGACTTATTTCGGGCATATAGTTTATTCCTGGCCATCGTAACATCGTTTGCACCCTCCTAGCTCCAGCGCAAGTCATGTAATTGTCCTATTCACTAAAAACCTTGGCATTTTCAATATCAAAGAGATTAGAAACCTTAAGCAACGAGGACGGCGACGCCAACGACGACGGCAAAGAACAATGGCAAATACAATAACTGCACGTTGGAATGCATCTAGCTGGGCACCTGCACGTCGTTGTCGCTAAAATTACAACGTGGAAAGACCTTTTTTAGAGTTGTCGGGACTACGAGGACGTAACAGCAAAAACTTTCTCGGTGTTTGTTTAGCTTCATAGAGAAACATTTAATCGTTTTTCTATTCACAAAGTTTAAGGCAAAGAAACAAAACTCTAATCATGCCCAAAGAAGTAAACAGCAAACTAGAAAGGTGATTTTTCTGAGCCGTCGTCGTTCACGTTCCCGTCCCCGTTGCTTAAGGTCCCTATTAACTGCTGTAGCGACCCTGACAAAACATTTTTGTTGGGAAAATTTTAGCAGCAATCGAGCTATTTAGCAATCGAGGAAGTAAACTAAATGGCGAGACAAACTAGGGAAATAGCGAGACAAAATGCAAACTAACATTCGATAAGAGAAACTGAGTAAACTGGGCAAACCACGAGACGACCTTGGGATGTCACGAGACGAAAAGAAATTTAGCAGTTGAACTTGAAGACATAAAATGGACCGATGAAAAGACGGCGATGCGTTTGAGAGAATCAGACCACGCATTCGCCCATTGTGTTGACTGCCGTGGTCATCTGTTTGGTTCTTGTTGAGGCTCATTAGCATGCATGGCATAACCTCGAAGCAGCAAAACTTCTTTTCACCACTCCAAGCAGTCCAATGCTTCAAAGTGAACTCAAAGCATAAAGCCACGAGTTGAATTGCTTATTTGCTCAAACCAAAAATACTTCAGAGTTAAAAGCATTATTCTTATCTCTCAGTCAAATTGGCAGAAATAACGTGCCTTAGCCTTAGGAACAAAATCTTGAATGGATTGTATTTTTATTGCGTGAACCAGTCTCTGCAAACTCAGGTAAAATCATTGTGCAGAAAAAACGGAATTTCTCAATCGCGAATAAAATATTATATGCATTCGCCACGGTCAAACTCTGAATAAGTTTGTTTACTGCTGCAAACTTTTCAAGTTTTAGTTTTATTATTTAGGAAACAAAGAAAAACATGAGCTAGAACCAAATACATTTTCGTGAGGTTAAACGCCGGCTAAAGTATATTTTGATTGTCAGTCTTCGAGTGCTGCTCAGTGATATTGATTCAAAAGCCACGGCACACAAATAATTAATAAAGTTTAACACCATTCTCTACTCTACTAAATAAGTATATCTATTTACTATTGAGAATTGAAAGACAATGCAAACAATATTTGTCAAAAAATTATTACCAATGAGTTGACTAACTGTTTTAAAATTCCCTGTATATAAAGGATAAATAAACTTCAGTCAAAAACAATGACTTTGAAGTCCAAATAAGAGTGAGTAATGCCTTTCATTAGCTGAGTACTGTGACGATGTGATGAGCAATAGAAATAATGCGTTGTTACAATATACAGTCTAAGAATCAATATAAAAGACAGTTGAGAACTGAAATTATAATAATGTTCATTTTTTTCGTTTTTTGGTTGACATATGTAACTCATAAATAATGTTCATCGGAAGTTAGTGTGAGCTATGGTTTAGTTTTGGCTATGATTAAACAAAACATCCGGTGGCTTGCGCGAGTCGCTAGCTTTTCCGTCACGTTCTCAATATTCCAAAGATTTCGATTCCGAAGCCTCTTACACCTTTCATGTGTGAAAGCACACAATTATAGACATTATGTCTTCGGCAATGCAAACGTTGGTCGCCGTGTAGTCTTGAATTGTCGGCGTCAATAGTTGTGAGCATGGCCAATTCCTGGTGTGAGCACGCTCGTAATTGAATTTCCGCGGTATTTACACTCGAATTTTAATTTAACAACATTAAGACGTTCGGACACTCGAGCGCCACAAGTCTGCACAATTTTCATAATGTATTGTATCAACTATTTTTAAAGTTTTATTCAAAGAACAAAGACAGATATATTCATGTTTCATTACAATAAATTAAAAATAATTTTTAGCGCCTTAACAGGCATTTGATGCGAAAACTTGACTAAGTGCTTTATCAACAACTTTCGCATTCACTCCTCCCTCCGAAAGCTCATTAACTTATTAAGTAAATTCAATGTTGTTAATTGAAACAAATTGAGAGAGACACCAAGTCTAGCACTCTTAGTTTCCTGGCTGTATTTCACATTCTATAGCTACTTTCTAAATCCTTTTAAAAGGTAAACCTTTTTAGAATTTGAATGGTAATTTGTAAAGAACCTAACGGTAGAAAATTGCAGAGCGAGATTGCTGTTAAACTAGCTTCCTCTAGTTACTCCATGAGAAGAACACTTAAGTATTGAAACTAAATTGGATAAGTCAAAAGAAGGATTCTGTCGCAGCAGGCATGATCATTTCAAAAGGACGATTACAGCTAAATCCGTGTTGATAGATGGATAACTGTTTACGGTAGTTATTTATTAGTTCCATAAAATAATATCTTTGAAAACTAAATTTCGTCACCATTCGTCTTTAACAAAATCTTGACTCAGTGAAAACACATAAAAAAAATTTTTTTCTCGAATGTCATGCATGTTATAATTAAGATCTTGTAAAACATTTTTAAAGAAACCTTTTTTGATTTTGTTTGCCTCTAAATGTATTTATTGTTTTGAAAAACTTTATACCAGGTCAGTGGAAAGCTCCGAGTTCATAATATACGGCTTTTTTTTATTTCAATGTTGTCGGGAAAGTCCTTATTACGAACCATCACGTAGGTGAACAAATGTAGCTCGATGTAGTGCTTAGAATACCGACTCATTTGTGAAGGTTCAGTTCTGTCAGAGATGATCGATGAAGTTCGAAACCAAATGTCTAAAAGAATTTTATAAAGAACGGTTAAGAACATGATTCAAACCAGAGCACTGGAAAACAAAGTTTCCACTTCTTCTGCTTTGCTTAAAATCTCAAAAGTTTTTGACAACCATTACTGATGTTCGAAAAATGGATCCGAAAACTGAAGTAATTGTCAATGGCGACCCGGACGAACACCTTCCATAGCTCTCTTTCAGTTGTACTCACTGCAAACAGCATGTTCTTGCACAGCGTGAATAGAGATTATGCACTTTATTCTACTACAGAACAATTTAGAGCTTTGAAAAATTAAAGATATATTTATATACTGTTATTTTAAAAGCTACTAATAAATAGCGAAGAGATATATTTATTCAAGTACGTTCGTTAAGGAGAAAGAAAACAAATCTGCTTTATTGAAATTGTTCTCGGTTATTTCCGATGCCGATGCTGATAAAGAGATTCGTGTGAGCCTTTTGTTTCTCTCTTAAGGGCACAACAAGCATTCCTCAAGAAAAAGTTACTGAAATGTGTCAATTTTTAGGGATTTCTGATTGGTCCATTTGACATCACGTGAGCAAAAAATGATAAATCATAATACATCTTCTTTTATAACTTGTTCTGACTTCTCAAACAACTTTGTCATTTGTTCTGTGCATGCTGTCAGCGAACTTAATAGAAGGTCAAAAGCTACTGTCAACCTGCCTTGCTTGAGCTCCTTACAGCATTCAGTAAAAACCACGCTGAGTGGCTAGAAAAGTAAAACAACATGCCACATCAAAAAAACAGTTTGCGCAATTCCAAACCAGCAAAGACAAGAAAAACCTCGGAAAGTTCGGAGGGGTCCTCAAATTCCTCTGACGGGACGCCTGAGGTAGAAATTGTTTCAAACTTACCTTTAGCTTCAAGTCCGGAAGATCAAAGTAAAAAAACAGAAATTTACCCATGGATGAAAGAGTCCAGAGCGAAAGGTAGGAATAATGGTATTTTTGATCTAATTTTTTAACACCGTGAAACCTAAAGTGGACATGGGTGTGGGGCAGTTTATACGATTCTTGTCTTTGATCTTCAAACGCGTTCACTTGGCTAATCCCTGCAATGGCGAGGGGCCGTTTGATTCGCTATTTTCTTAAAGAATCGCTTGAACGCTTTATCGGATTTCTAGTAGCAGCTCTAGGGCATTAATCTGAATCTCGTGCGCCTAAGCAAATGTTTTTAATAGCTTTCTATTGCTATGCGGCCGCCTCTTTTGTACTAACATGTGCCGTGAAAGTGTCAAGACATGTTTTTGATCCAAGGTATATCTGCACACTACAATGATACTACATAAACTGTATGTATATCATAATAGCTTCAGAATCTCTGTTTTGTTATTGTAAAATGTTGTTCAAGTTAGCTTTGCTAGCTGTAAGAATTAAACAAGCTTTGCACCTTGTTGGCGCCGTAGTCAACCGCCAGTTTTGCCGAGTCGCCATTTTGAAGATGTGTAATAATCCATTTTCCTTCCACCGCAAAACTTACAAAATAAGTAGGTCGCAAAAAAAAACTCTTCGTTTTTAAATCTTTAAAGCAGGAAATAAAGGTCTTGAACAATTAAAAGTAATGGCCTTTTGTCGTCGAAAGAGCAGCGCTTCGGAAGAAAAGTAGAATTCCAAGATGTATCTTCGGTGTCGTTTTGGGTAACACTTCTTACTAAATTGTACATTTTAAAAATCGTCTGTTAAGAGTCCACCTTATCTCTATGTACAGCAAAAAAGAAGTACTTAAAGTTTGACATTTCAATAAAGGACCAACGAAATGTTTAGTGTTTCGCGTATTGATACTTTACAAGGATACTTCTAGCTCGAAACGAAATGCTTGTTGTTTCGGAAAATTCATCTTTTTGTATTGTAACTCATCATGATTAATAGTTTCTGCGTTAAAAAGTAGAATACATAAGCAAAATGAGTCTTTCATTAAAACATATAATTCTGTGACAAAAATTTAACTTTTAAATTGTTCGTTTTATAGTGGAAGTTATACAACCTTTTACACCGCTTATTTGCGTTAACTTGCCAAACATACCTTCAGTGAATTCAAAATACATTTTAACTAATCTAAGCTCCAAAACGATATGCGCGACGTTTAAGACAAGGTACTTGAGTAATTTCCTGAGGAAAGCATTTTCATAAGCTTTTTGTAGAATTGAAATAGAAACCGACTTGTAAGAAGTTGTTGCCGTTCGGCCGCATGCAATTTTCGATCATGTCACCCACAACTCGAAATGAATTCAATACATTCCGGTATATATTAAAGCTAAGTTAGTTCATTATACTTTTAACTCATTTACCACTTTTCCTAAATGCACATTCGAATCATCTTTACTTTTAATGATCGATAGAACAAGGGATTGACGCAAGAATAATTTTGATGCTAAATAAACGAACCATTTTACAGCATAAATTGAAGTCCGATACAAAGAGATGGCAAGATTGCATTAGACACCGTGGAAAATAACTTAGATTTTAGGACCTTAAAAATTCAAGGAAAAAATATTTAGAATTTAAAGACACAAGACAACAAGTTCATTTTTTATTGAACTAATCAAACGTGTAGTTAAGGAGGAATTACTCTTAAAACTTTTGCCTTTGAAGTTATAAAAATATCTCGCAATCATTCGTACCCTTTCATGCAAGCTTTCATTGTTTTATCCAAAAATGTTAAACTTTTAAACAGTTCTTTATTTTTCTTGTCGAATAATCATTGTAGGTTTAGATGTTTCAATATTATTATTTTAATTTTCAGGACAACCTCAAGAGAAGCCGGACCCAACAGATAAACTAGCGAACCGAACTATTTATACAACGAAACAACTTGTAGAGCTAGAGAAGGAGTTTCACTATAACAGATATCTTTGCCGTCCTCGAAGAATCGAAATCGCGCAGTCACTAGGGTTGACTGAGAAACAAGTAAAGATATGGTTTCAGAATCGAAGAATGAAATGGAAACGCGAAAACAAGCTTGTGGAAAAAGCCCTGGAAAACGAGATTCAAGACAGAGTTCGGGCCTTGAGCAACCAAAATGGCATGAATGGATTCGGGAGTCTTCCCTCTCTAACGCAAAATGTCTTCAACGACTCGAATGGTTTGCAACCGTTTACAAACTTTAATTACCCAACTTCAGACTTTAATGGAAACTACAATAACCTTAATAACCAAAGAACATTTTGGCAATCGCCGGCACCAACACTACAACACTTTTAGCGGTTTGTAAATTTTGTAAACCTAATTGACATTACAATTTGCATTTGTTCGTTCATGTTCGAACTGCCAATAGCTAATAATAATAATAGCAGGCCATTCTTTGGCTAGAAGAGATAAAGTTGGTGCAGTTAGCTTACTAAAGATCTCTTTTTAAAGAGTCCATAATTTGTTTAGTTTTTTAATTGGATAATTTCACACGTTCCTTCTTCACTTAATCTTGAGTTTTGAGGCAACTTCTGCTTGTGCAAAAAAGGCTTGGAATTTCTCACATTTTGTTAAAACGAAGCCAATTTGTGTTGACATTTTCTTTGTTTGAGACGAAGTTTCGTTTTAGTACATACGTATATTTCAAATAAGCTTGGACTCATTAGCCCAAGTCTAATTTCTAGCCTTGGAAATGTAGAATTATAGCGTTTTACTTTTCTTAAAAACGAAAAATGCCCTTCAACTGAATATTATACCGGCTGTTGTTTTCAGTTCACTGGGTAAGGACAAAAACTTTTCATGCATTCGCCTTAACAAAGCACCTACGCATGAATTATTTTGTGGCTATAGCACTAACTTAAATTTACATTTTCATTTAGCTTTGTTAATCTTCACTTGAGCTTGTGTAACACTGACCTCATGTTCAATTTAAAAGCAAATTTTCCTCTAAGATCATGAGACAGATGCATGTGCATGAAATGTTTTACTTTTCAGAAAGCTTTCCAGAAAAGAATACAAAGAGTATAGCACTCTTGCATAATGCATATATAAATTTTGTTTTAATCACTGAGCAAACCTCTTTCTTACTACTTTTTCAGTTTTAATTTTAGCTTTATGCAAGATTTGTTAGACACTTGACTTTTCAAGCCAAGGTCAGTCGTATAAAAATTAAAGTTTACAATTGTTTAAAGATACTAAAAATTAAGAAATGTTGCAGGACATTTTGGTATTTGCTAAACTCAAAAATTTGGCTTCCACTTTGAAAATGGCGCTTCTCAACCAGCAGGAAATCCACTTGTAGAAGCTGCAATGAAATGAGTTTAAAATTACTCTGTCTGTTTGCTAACTGTTTTCCTCAATCTATTTTTTTAGTAAAGTCTAAAGATTTCAGTTGTGTTTGAAAAATAGTCGAGTAAAGTCATTTTGTGTTCAGTAATACTGAAGATTAGGAAATTAGTATTCGAGCTAGGGAACGCACAAGAGTGTAAATTTATACATATTTAGTTTTAAGATTTTATAAGATAGTATTTATTACGTTCCGACAGCTTGATCGCGGGTGTTTGATGTCTCGACAAACAAACTATTTTGCTCTTCACGTGTCAAGTTACTCATTTATGCACAAGAACAACTAAAATATTGGTTCGATTTTCTCAATTTGTTATTTTTAAGTAACACTGTCCCCGATTTTTCGAAAACTGATATTTTCTAACTTGCCGCTTGCAAAGAAGACGACAAAACTATTTGGAATTAATAACTCCAAGTATAAATACTTCGCACGCGAACTGTTGATTCGTTAAAGTTTTACAGAGAAATGTTTCTTTTTTACTTTTTTTACTTTAAGTGTTTGAAGATGAGTTAAGGTTTTAACAAAAAAAAACAAAACAAAAAAACAAAACACAATCAAATAAAAAAACTCTGGTTTTATTTGATGTCTGTGCAGTTTTCAGAATTTGAGTATAGTTTTGTTGTTTTTGCAGATTTTATATATAAAACACTTTTCTTTATTGCTGCGTTCTTTTCAAAATATTCTCAAACTTTCCAAATTTTTACAGGTCGGCATACTTTTTATCTTATCTTCTCCATGCATCTGTCTTTTCCTTTCAAACCATAACACAGACCAAGCCGATTGAAGGAGATCACTTGTGTTCAAGACAGTCAGTCAGTGACAAGTTTGAAGTTTTGTTTACTAATACTTAATATATTTTCTAGAACACTGAGTTATTTATGTTAAATATTTTAGTTTCATATTTCATATCTTTAATATTTTCCATATCTTTATTATTTCAACTTTCGTGTAAATGTTAATCATTAGTACCAAGAAAATAGAAATTTAGCTATGTAAATTACTTATTTATTTAAGATAAGAGAAATATTTTTCATTAGTGAGATTTAACTCTATGTTATGCTTGCATGAGCCTATCAAAGTATTTTTGTAATAAAAATGTTGTGTTGAAGCTAAAAATTGCGTTACAGCGATCATGAATACTTTCTTACACTTCTTTATATAAATAAGTTTTAGAAGTTCTTGCAAATTTCTCCTTGTAAATCATTAAGTAATGCAATTTGTATGTAGTTGAATATAACTGCCTGTACTACGAAGCCTCCGCTGGTTATAAAGCGCGCTTTGATTGCCAGACTATTGTCAGTTATAGTATAGTGGGATCCCTGTGGAGAAGGCCAGGCTACCCGGCCTTGACTGGTATTTAGAAATGTCAGATATGACAGACTGGTTTATGTAATCCGACTTAATCAAATGTAATCCTATAGTTTTTGAACAGACAAGGATACTAAAGTACTTACATTAAAAACTCTCAATAATCAGTCACAGGAATAACACTAAGCGTTGACACTGTAGTAATATAAACCCGGACTATATCACACCTTCCATCTCTCATGCATGTCCTTCGCACGCTCTCGCGCATCGCCACGCCATTCTTACGCATTTTTGAAATAAATTTTTGAAAAAATAAAAACGAATCAAAATGTGTTTCAGTGTTCCCACACGAGGTGATTAGCATAGTGCTTTGTGTCCCGTCTCATCCGAGCCTGGCGAGATGGTCTCGGAGCGATAGGACAATATTGATGCAAGACGTTTTGCTTCTCCGCCGTCTCTTAAAAGCAGCCAAATCTGCCAGATACGAGTACAATCAAGCTCATAAGAGCTAAGATTAAACTAAGCAGTCATTTGGGTTTCTATAAAAATCCTTCGATAAATTTTGAAGTTTAACACCGTGGAAATGAAGGAGTTTCAGTCTGACGTTTCCGACTGTAGTCCTTTGTTTTGCTAAAACATTTGATTTAGTATATATTGTTGGTTTTAATTATTTTTCTGATCAAACCGCAGAGATGGAGTAGTGGGTATTAGGGATCAGTTGCAAAACGACTGTGTTTACGAATTTTTATTCTAAACCTAACTTAACTGAATTTTTTTGTTGTTGAAACATTAATGCATTCCTGGAGCGTTTCGGCCAGATCCTTCGTTGCAAAGGACCATCAAGTTGCATAAGAAGTAAAAAATCAGTTTGGTTCAGCTAGTTTTAGTTCGAGCCAAAGCGCTTCCCTGTATTATAATGCCGGTTTAAAATCTCGAAAAAGGCGCTTCGAGGTGTCTCCAACGATAAAATTTTAACGGATATGACGTAGCCAGTTGTTTTGAGGTTTCAAATATCATAGCTAAGAAAAAAGCAAAGAAAGCTTGAAAGCGAAAGCGACTCGATAAAGGATAGAATGTTTTCTCTATCCGACATTTCTCACTTTTTAACAAAGCACGCAAGAAGAAACAAACCCTGTCCCGTTTAGATGGAACCACTGGCTACGTCATCAGAGCCAAACTCGTCACCAGTTTCCCGAGACACTTGTTTAGCCTTTTTTTTAGCTACTTTTAAGTAGCAAAAAATTTGTTTTTGAAATATTTTACCAGCCCAAATATTTTATTTCGTAAAGAAGGTGTTCCAACCTGTCATTTTCTGCAAAACAAATGTTTATTTCACACGCACTTTAAAAATATGTTGTTTAATGGGCTACTTTGGTGTACACCGACCGTTACGTGCCTGTTTAAGAAATTCTTGACTGCCTTTTTACTTATATATTTATTCCAGTTCGCTTATCACATTTCACATTACTACACTAATAGACATTTTTACAAATAATATAACAAAATCATTTATACATTGTCTTATTATTATTGACATTTCGGATCATTTCGCAATTTTTTTCATTGATACCAGAAGACACCAAATATTCATTAAATATTCCAGAAATTTTAGCCGAATATATTTATCTAGTTTTAAGACGCAATTTGAAGCAATCAATTGGTTTGACGTTGTGGATTCATAGTTTAGTAAGAGTCTTGGTCCGGTACGATCATAGAGGTCATAAGTAACCCGAATCGGGTCGAAGCCTTTACTTTTTTTCGGCAATAGAGGCTTTGCATGATCACGTGACTCAAAAACATGTCTTAAAATATTTTCACACTGTTACAATATTTCTTTGAAGGGACTGTTATCATTACCTGTTTTTTAGCAACTGCATGTGGAAAATAAATTTGCTTGGATTTCATGAATTTTGCCAAAAAAAATACACGCCTACTAATTTGCATATTTTGAATTTTTGATCATAATTTGTAAGCGATTAGCAAATTTCATGAGTTTACTTTAGAAAATATCTTATAATAAAAGAACTGTTTATCAGAAAAGAAACCTCAAAACGACTGACTGACTTTCTATACTCTTTAAAATCTAGTTAGCTTTTAAAGGCGGCCATCTTGTTCGGCAGCCTCCTGCCCACTGTCATGGCCGCTTCATGTTTCATCCTAAAATATTTTGAAAAATGTAAAATTTTTAGCCCTTGAAATACTGGTCAATAGCAGAAGTAGTGTCCAAACTTCAATACTTTAAGAAGTGTTCCTGAATCACGTGACTATGCAAAGCCTCTGTATCATCCCATAGACCCATTGTTTAATTTGCAACCTGGGTAAGGTAAGGTACAAATGCGCACGTGAAGGCTATGACAGAAGTGTTTAGCCCCAGGCAAAAAGTAAAATAATTATTTTACAATTTTTAAAGTTAATTGCACTAAAAAGCTATAATGGTTAAACATTCTTAATTATTCCCCAATCTTTTTGATATCTAAAGAGATCTTAATGTTCACGGCAGCAAGTTCTGCAACGAGGTAGCGGAACACATACGGGAACGCTATCATTTGCACGTGTTTGCCAGTCAAACACTTTCTACATTGCCATTTACGCTCAATGTTGGTAGATGCCGCTGCCACTTCTTTCGCGGGCTTTTCCAACAGGGGAGAAAGGAGACTTCCACATTTACTGCACACGTATCCCTAATGGCATAAACGCGACCAATAACATGTTAATACGAGTAAAATGATTTTAGGTGTAATTAAGAAACTATCTTTCTTTTCTTTAGAGATAAGAAATTAACTTTTTCAAGAATTGAATTTTTGACCTCTCGGATACCGGCGCAGCTCTCTTACCAACTGAGCCATGAAAACACAGCTGTTGGGAGCAGGTCGTCGTTAGTGGGACCATCAATGCCACTCAAAAATACTACACTACTAAAACCCCAAAAATTACAAATGCTAAAAAAGGCGTGAAATCGAAAACAAAAGCACCCGACTAGATTAGCTTTTTATGGTTATTTCGGGTTTCCAACCACTATAGTTATGTTTATATTTATGTTTTTCAATTAATGTACTATATATATTCAAAGGTTGTGGAAATAAAAATTGTTGTTGTTGTTGTTGTTGTTGTTGTCATTAGCTGCCCATGGTTATGTACGCATTTACAGTTTTAATAAAAATGTAGGCAAATTATAGCCTGAATTCGGCCCTAGATTCACTTGCAATTATCCTCTAGTAAGTTATGTCAAACTATCCTCAGCAACACACTAATCACGCTCCAAACTCCAAATTGTTTTTGACTCAGAGTCAAAGATTTTGAGTGATTCATTTTAGATTCAGCAGCTGAAGTATCACGGTCGGGTTTACTCATGTGACTGACAGCTATCAAAATGTTCAATACCTTCGCTATTCGAGTTTTCCTTAAAATTTCCTTGAACATCCTTCAAGATATGGATGTAAAATAAACTGAGGAAAATAAACTGAGTATGTTGTATTTTTCTTTCATTATTTGTTATTGATAAGGCTCTGATTCATTCTTTAACTTTAAAGATTTTAAAGCATAAAAACAAAACAAAAACAAAACAAAAAAAAAACTAAAAGTGTCTTTTATACTACTTAAATAAAATCTATCTAGTGCCCGCCGAGTTTCCATAAAATTATTCGTCTTGTGGCCAAATTCGGGAAATTAATCAGAATTTGGCAAAAAGAAGCGCGATTTTTATCGAAATTCGACGAGAAATCGATTGACTACCTGTATCAATTACAGTTTGTTCTACAAAAGATCTTAAGACACAGTAGAAAACATCTTCCACTTTTCTTTGTGATTTTCAGCAGTTTGATTCTGTAATAATGTGCAAGAAAACGATAAAAACGTTTAACTAAAAACTCACCATTGACTTATCGGAACAATTAAAAAGTCTGTCTTGCAGAAGGAACGAAGTCCCGTGCGCCAAAAGTGCATCTCGTTCCATCTCACCGAACCGGATTCCTCCTTGTCGCTTTCGGCCCTGGGTAAGTGAGATAAATGAAATAAATCAATGATTTTCTACTTCATACTCATAGGATTAATCATTGGTCAGAGTTTATCTTAGGTTGATACACCGATTTTTTGAATGAAGTCCGAAGTTAACCAATTTAGGGGAGAGCGGCGGTTTTGATATTATTAAAACACCACTGAAGTGTGCTTTTGAAGTCAATGCATTGTCTGTCAAATTTCTTTTCTGGTATGTATCTCCGTATTATAGGTTGTGACTCAATGCAGCCTCTAACTGCAGCCCGCAAGCTTAACAAAGAAAAAAAAAGTTTAGTTACCAAAATTGGGAAGAGAGTTTCCAGAAATGAAAAATAAAACCGGATAGATAATTTGCGACAATCTAACTCCCAAAACGAAATTAAACGGGACAAGAATCAGATACTGGAGAAGACTAAAACTCCAGTCTAAGGAAAAAAACGAAGAACTTATGATGCAAAGGAAGAAAAGCTGATCGTCAGTTGACAACATATGGCAGTCAAAGCACACCAAGATCTACTGAGAATAGCCCATTATCGTCCACGACGATAGCACAAATCGTAAATGAAAGCCCTAAAGTTTAGAAAATGAAAGCTGATGCGACAATTCATCAACATACAAATTTTGGTTAACGCCTGCTAACGAGATTTGGACCTTAAAGCCCCGTCTACAAGAACAATTTTTATGTGACAATTTTTATTTGCTCGTGTAGATGAACAAAATTGACCAACTTTTGTATGACAATTATATTTGTTGAAAAACTGGCGAGTTAGTTTTTATGTGGCAAATAAAAATTGTCATATACAGAAAATTGGCCGTGTAGACGAGACAAAACATAAAATTGGCAATTTTCTTTATGTCATCCATAGATCCCTTTCTCCAATCTTTTGTTTTTAAATAAAAATTGCTCGTGTAGACGGAGCGTACATTGGCAAATAAATAAAACTTGTCACATAAAAATTGCTCGTGTAGACGGGGCTTAAGCAATGAAGACGGCGACACCGACGGAAAAGTAAATAAAATAACTGCACGTTGGAATGCATCGAGGTGAGTACTTGCAAGCAGTTTCCGCTAAAATTACAACGTGAAAAAACCTTTTATAGGGTTGTCGGGACTACAAGGAAGTAACAGCAGAAACTTTCTCAGTAATTGTTTAGCTTCATATATGAAGAAACATTTAATCGTTTTTCTATTCCAAAAGTTTGAAACAAAGAAACAAAACCTTAATGACAAGCAAAAATAAGTAACGAGTAAACAAGAAAAGCGACTTTTCTGAGCCGTCCTCGTTCGCTGCTTATCATTATATGTAAAACTTTCATAATGGAGAAGTACGGATTTAGGAACGAGCTTGTTACAACTGAGAAAATCAGCCAAAGGATAAAAATACTGTTACTGGATATTTTGGGGGTTTAAGCTAACGAGAGTTTGGAAAAGGGCAGCTGGAGTAAATATGCTCTGCATTTCAAAATGTTTATGTAATCAGTGCCCCATAAGCGCAGTCTGAAGCCACTGGAGTGATAAAACATTGCTTTAATTTGTTCCCTAACAAATACACACTCAAGTCGAGTGTACGCATGCTTGCATTGAAACTGTAATCTAAAACTTTTCTCAAAATGTTAACTTTCAACATAGCGACTAAGAAAAATGTATTAATTTTTATATTCCTACTTTTGTTTTACGAACACGACTGGCTATATATATTTGTGGATGCAAAAATTGTGTAGTAAAAACTTATACCATAAGGTGACGCACGGGGCCTTTGAGCCAAAAATAGATATCTGAATAGATCGCATAACTAAAATGCTGCTGAAAATAAATAGCAAAAACATGCGATCTATGTATGGGATAATTAGAGCCTTTTAAAGATTCCTTGTTAATGGACTTTCATTTACGAATACGAATATGAAAATTAGTCCGATTGTTTCTAAGAGATTGCTCAATGCAAGAATGCAAGACTCTTTTTCCTCCCTTGACTTGCAGAGTTAAAAATAAGTCGTTTCCTACCTGTACCGGCTGGTGTGTCAAGATATCGATAGGTCCTGTCGTTCGTACCTTAAACAGCAATTAAACAATATTAGCAACCGAGAAAGCTGTCTAAATATTTCATGAGTGTGTCAAAGTTTACCAGCGTCAGAAAAATGTCTGATCATTTATGATTCCCTGTAGCTAGAGTCAGTTGATTGCAAACGGTAAAACATGGGTTTCAGTTACGTGATAGCGCAAAAGGAGCCAATCTGATGACACGCATAATCACGCATTCATCATAGACTGGTTTAATTAAGCTTAACAGTTTTTAACGAGTTCGGCCGTTTACAAAGACAACAAAGATGGCTGAAGCTTTCAGTAAAATTAGAGTCAATGTGAGAAGAGTTTCTTAAAGCAAAACCTTATTGAGGTCATTGTTTACGATTAACTTCATTAGGATACCACTTTAACTAACGAATGAACAAAAGCCCTGGTTATAAGGAACGGGCGAGCTTGGTTAAGCAGGCCTCAAACACAAGTCTCAGCCAGGTATGACATGATAAAAGCCAGCCCGGCTGGCAACAAAGTTGGTGGGGGTTTCGTATTCGTTTACAATATGCGGCAGCGAAGGAGGGGGGATTGCGAAAATTTCCACATTTACTAAATGATATATTTAAGAACGATTGAGGCTGAAATTATAGCTAGCTAAATCCTTCACGAGCCTAGTGGCCCATGGAGCCGGTGCTTATCTCCGGTTTCTGTAATGTTAAGCAGATGAGAGTCTTTGACTCCCCCTGGATGGGACACTAATCCATCGCAGGTTAGCTCCCAGCAGATGCTG
>JANCMA020499562.1:0-10492 GCA_024336925.2 Zoanthus solanderi | reverse complement strand
TAAAAACCACTCTATTTCAAGCAACTATGACATTTTTTGATTGACATTTCTCATGAATGAGTAGCTCATAGAGCCTTGGATTTGTTTTATTTTTCCAACCCTAAAATTCTTATTTTCTAATTTGCTTGACAGCTTCAAGCTCCGTTTTTCTTACATGCATATCAGACTAACCCATTTTTGACGCAGTTTTCGTTCTTCCCCACTCCCTCCTCTGAAAATAACCTGGCTCCAATAGAAACTCTACTCCTACTTCAATCTTTAATACACATGATTTAAAAATTGTAAAAGAATATCAAGATGTAAAGAGTGATGTCATTAGTAACTACTTATAAATTATTTACTCTGATCGAGGATTGCTGATCAAATGTAGATCTGTCCGCGAAAATAAAATCTGCCTTGGGAAAACAGAATCTTTTTGCAAAAATAAAATTCCGTTAGTAAAACTATTCAGTGTGTTTATCAAAAATAGAATCTGTTAATAGCAAAAATAGAAACTGTTTGCGGAAATATAATCTGTTTGCGAAAATAGAACCTGTTACTGTTAGCAAAATAGTATCTGTTAGCAAAAATAGAAACAGTTGGCGAAAATAGTATCTGTTGAAAAAAAATAGAATCTGTTTGCGAAAATAGAACCGATTAGCGATTGAGAAAAACAAATTTTAAAATCAACTTGGTGCTGATGAATTTGTATTCATCACCAAATGGTGTTTTGAGAAATGCTCGCTAAACATGCCTCGGCAAATAGGAGCAACACGATACTTAGTCTTAGATAAATAAGTAAATGCTCTTCGGTGTTTCTAAAGAAATAGTTATAGAAAATATTTTTTAAATTAGAAAAAGAATGTCTTCCTTGGAGTAAAGTTGTGATTTTCCAACATTTCAGTCTCTAACTTGTGAGTTGTGTTGCCCATGCATGATGGAGGCTAACGCTTCAGTGAAACATCCTCACACTTGCACAAAACTTGAGTCCGAAAATAGCTGTCGACTGGTAAAAGTCACGCAAATGTTTGTTTATATTATTTTTTATGATCTACACGTAAAAACACACTTTAAAGTTGGCTCGCAAATTATTTGCTCAAGCTACCAGAGTTTGCCCAAAAATTTTAAAACAAAATTTAAGGACTTTTCATGCTCATAATAAATTTTCAAGAACCAATGGCTGTGCTATTTCACACTCTGCAACTATGAATGAGTTAGAACATTTGAAGATATGTATGTTAAGTTATTTATTTATAAACTGAAAAATAGATTTTCTTTCCGAACAAAGTTGACAGAGTAATGCACAACGGGAACAAACAGTAAAGATAGCGGACTTCGGGGGCGAGATGATGAATGAGCTGTACCCTCAAAAAATCCAGAAAAGGATCAGAAACTCGTAATCATTTATCATTAATTTTTTGTATGTTGAAGTGCATAAATTTGAGATATCAAAAATAAAAATTTTTGTGCGACTTGGTGACATATCTATAGGAATAGATTTGTGAACGCAAACGTCAAGTAAGTGATCGTTTACATGTATTTTCGGGATTTTTTTGCCCTTAAACCTTTCAGGTACTACAGTTTATGCTCGGTCTGCATTTTACCCCGAGTCTGCAGTCCTCATTCTGCATTTTGCACCCAGCCTGCGTTTTACTCTCAGTCTGCTGTCTGCATTTTACACTCAGTCTGCATTTTATCCCTGGTCCGCAGTCTGCAGTCCGCAGTCCACAGTCCGCAGTCTACGTTTTACACTGGTCGGTTTTAGATTTTGATTTACAGTTTTGGGGAATGTACGATACTAAACGAACTCATAGTCATAATACCTACTACCGGAGCGGTGTACCGATCACACTAATGAACAACTAACACTGCACGACATCTGCGTTGATTTTTTGAACCTTTGGTAGGCGACTCAGAAAACGGCTCGATTGACGTCACAACTGTCTCCAACCTTGGACTGAATCCACCCTCTAGGCCGATAGCCCACGCGGTTTAGCTCTGTACATCAAAACACAACTACGAAACTCCTTTCGCTTGCCTTGCGAGATAAATCGCACAAAAATTGCCATATTTAACATCATTTTAAGTAACACGTGATCTGATTACCTTAAATAGATATAGCAGTTATTAAAAAGTCACCGATATTTAGTCGGACTACGCGCAGCGGCCCGACTTTAGTTTTACCTTTTTGCCAATCCGGCTATCTATATCTATCTGTCACGTCGCGTTTGGTCAATTACTTAGCGTAAGACCTCGCGAATTTTCCCAAAAAATGCACAGGAAGCCCAAAAGTGCTCCGATGATGCATATGCAAAAACCAACATATCTATCAAATTTGGTGTTTTAATTTCTCCTGTAACTATTAACCCTCCCATTGTTCATTCTATTTACCTTGTATTGTAGCCCGACTACACGCTTTTAGAGCGTCTAGTTTACATGATAAATCAAGTTTATGATTTTTCTAGCACAGTCTTTCTTTGTCTAGTCCGCAACTTGATAGTGGATCTTCGTTGGATAGGATATAGATTGGACCCTAAAAACACTGTTTTCACATCGGGAGATTTTTGGGCCGGATATTGCTTGTCACCTGGTTTGACTACCAATCGGATTGTATCTGATTTAACATCAACCGTCGCTTTTGTTTTGGTGGCTTCTATGTTTAGAACTCCCGCTTTGTGTTCTACCTGAAAAACAACCAACTCCTTTAAGTAAATGGCAGCTATAACCAAGCGATCTCCGATTTTTATCGCTTATTCCCGGAAACGTCTATTTCTGGAATTTCGCGGCTCATTTTAGCGAGTTTAAGCCATCCCTACTAAATTGTTTTATTAAAAGTCGTTTTTGAACGAAAATATAGGTTCTGTCGGTAGGGTAAAAAAATAGCTATTGTTTTTTGTTTGCATGAGATTTACGTTATTATGTAACTTTATATAGTGTTCTTCTCTATCATAAATTTATAGCAGTGTAGCGTACATGTTGAGTTGAAACATAAAACAACTGGTTCGCGATGATTCTGATGCATGTTCTCTCTTTACTTGGACATGTTGCGTACATAAACAATGATTTACTATCAGCATGGTATTAACATAAACTGATAAATGCTTCTATTTTTTCCGCTGAAATTTCAAAATTTTTGGGGCGGTCGGACAACTGTAAACATAAAATTAAGTGGGGTTGGCCTTACACAAGAGCAGGGTGTCCCTCATAATAGCTAAATACGGTGCTAATCTCCGATTCTAGTGTTAAGACGGATGAGAGTCGTTCAGTTCCTGGACGAGCACTAATCTATCGTAGGTTTGCTCCCAGCCAAAAGATGCTGTTACTCTATTTACCGACCACAGAAGAATGGAAACCTGAGTTAGCTTTTGAAGAAGATCACTCAAAGATTCACATCTCGTATGAGCCGGGGATGGAACCCAGGACCTTGTGGCTAGAGAGATCTTACAAACTGCGTGAACTTATGGACCACAAAGAAAGAGTATTCGTAATTCACCAGTTGAGCCACCAAACAAATAGTTACTGAGTAATGAGGTTTTGGTTAGTCCTATTTTATTTCTGCCTCGGTTTTTGTCATTTGTTTTATAAATTGAAATACATGCTAAGCAACGGTTCATTTCCGAAAACCTTCAGTAATCATTATAATCTATAGTTTTAAAAATTAAAAAAGGACGATGGAGAAAAACCGTGTACTTCGTAGCTCAGTTGGATGACAACACTTCACAGGTAAAGAGTCGATATCCTCTTCTCTTCTCGTCTGGTTAGCCTTGTTGGTAAGTTGCCAGTCTATCGTGCAAGAGGCTCGGGTTCGATTCCCGGCCGGACCAACCTCAGATTCTTAAAATAATTGAGAAGGTGCTGCCTGTGTTCTAACATCTGCAAATGGTTAGACTTTCGCGTCTTCTCGGATAAGAAGTATCTGTCTTTGTGTGTTTTTCTGTCATGTGAAAGGTCTTCGTTCACCGTAGAGTGCTAAAATGGTACGGTGTTCCCATTTACTAGGCCTTTGGCCAGGTATAAGACTTGACACCGAAATAAAGTCGTTATTATACAATAATTCATAAATAAGCAGTATTTTAAAACCACAAATATTTTACTACATTCTTGCTATGAATTTTGTTATGAAAACGGACAATAAAAAAGCATGACGTTTCGACCTCTCGGAGGTTATTTTCAAGTGAAGTAAAAAAAGCATGCAAATTACTAGGCGGTTAAAATATGCTAAAATTCTAAGGAATGAAGCAATAAAAGCTATTGTCCAAAATATATATTAGGGTTTAAAGCAATAAAACAATGATAGCATTTTGAAAACAATAAAACTAATAATTTAGTTAACTCTAAGTAAAAAGTTTAGCGCGAATGGAATCGCATTGTTTGTTCAAAGAAGGTTTCAGTTCTCTAATAAATACCATTTCGTAAATCAGACAGTCCAGTTTGCCTTGACATTTTTTTAAAATTCTAAAAAGTTTTGAGGTATCATTTCGTTGAATGCCGTGTCCCATGACATGCTTGCCGATCTCTGAGCTCTTGTGTTCTTCAATGCGCTGATGAATTTGTAGTTTCTTTTTTCTTCACTTGAAAATGACCTCGGAGAGGTCGAAACGTCGTGCTTTTTTATCGTCCGTTTTTATAACAAAATTAATATCAAAAAAGTTATTAAGTTCTTGCTATGAACCGCAGTAGGAACTAAACAAATAATCCGTGTATGCAAGAGTAAAAAAAAAACGAAAATATAAAATTATATGTAAGCTGGTAGTTGAGCGTGCTTGCAAATAAAAACGCAAAAAGAAACAGGTATTTCAATTGTTTAGAACTCGGGTAAAGAACTGCAGTATCCCTAGAACACAGAAGGGAGCTTTGGCTTTATAATAAAGGACAAACAAACATCTTAATTGGCGGACTTTCTATTATACTTTTAACGATACAGACAATCAGGCGTTCCTACCTGGAAATGGGGTTTTTGAAAAGTACTTCCATTTGGTAATGGTGAAGAGTAACACTCTTTTAGTCCTAAAAATGTGCACAGAAATTGAAACGCCAACACTGCTAAAATGGTTAACATGGTTTGTCACTTAACGTGGTTGTCTACATCGAAAAAACGAGAATTGACAGGTATCTGTTTTGTTCATGAACAATATATATACTAGCTACTGAAAAAAAAAATTCAGATAGAAAACCTTTGCCAATGTTTCAAAAGTTGTTTATAATGTAATAGTAATACAAGAAATGTTTTAATAACAAGTGTGAATGTAAACAAGTGAATTTCAAGTCACAGGCTGGTCAAACGAGTGCGCGTATCATTGAAAACAAAGATAAATGGGTTTTCAATTAATAATTCAATTCTCATTTTGGAAGTCGGTGTTAACATTTTTGTGATAACGAGTCATTCAACTTTGAAGGTTTAAGTTTTTATGATCATTTGTCATAAGTAGAGCAAGGAGCCGACGTTTAGAGCGGTAGCACTTTGCCAGATGCTCTGAATAAAGTACTTTTTTCAAAGCCATTTTTTTCTGCTTCTTGCGGCAATACCTAAAAGACCGAGAACTGAAAAATCTACAATCATTATTATTATGCTTAATCAATAATTCTACATTACCAGTAATATTAAACTTCACGTGGTGAACCATTATTAAGGTGGCCTATTGTTTATTGTTTCCACAAAATTAAGTGCAAATGGAAAGTGTAACACATCAATAATTCTTAGGCAAAACTCGCAAACTGCTAATGTGTTTAATAACTGGAGAGAAAACTAGTCTTTAACGCCTTCAACCAGTTCCTTATATGAATCGTCAATGGCCACCCCACTTGAATAACACCAAGTGAATTAACATTGTTTAAACTGTGTTATATGTAAGATGAGCTACGCAAAGACAATTCTCAGAGCTGTCAGTTTGCTTATAATATATTTCTGTTTTCATGTAAGTGCTTTACCAGATGAGAGCACAGGACAAAAAGCGCATTTTCAGGTAGAAGATAAGTCCGGAGACTTAAACATTCAAGCAACCAAGGATCTCGCTAAAGTAACCGCACAGGCAGACTCTGTAGATGTGGTTGTAAAACCAGGCACAGCTGATTATCCGATTCTTCAGTCCGATAAACCGATAGTTCATGTTGTTCCTCCTCAACGCCGCAGCGAGTTACGGAGAATAGGGATAAAAAAGAAATCTTTAATAATGAACCAACAACAACACCCGCAAAAACCAGGAAATAATATCGAGTTACGTTTGCTAAAAACAAGGACTACTAAGCCTTTCGGTTTGAATAAAGAGATTGGCATGGAACATCACAACCACAAGATGCAGCGCCACAAAACACACAAAAAGCCATTAAAATGGTCTAGTTTCTACAACAACCAAATATCTTCCTTTAATAGTAAAAAGTTAAGAATGAAAGAAGAATTGCACAATAACTTCCGAGTTCAAACTGTGTTGGACTCTCCATCGAGTAGAAAATCAGTTATAAAAGACAACGAGTCGGGATTTACGGTCAGCGGTAACGCTGGTAAAATTAAAATGAAAGTGACCAAAACCGGGACAGATTTAGAAAGTAACTCAGGCACAGTGGATATAATGCTAAAACGCCCAGTTAATTCCCAGTCCACTTCCGCTTCGTCTAACCGTTCTGTGCAACCAAAACAACAGATTCATATCGCTCCGGATTTGGAAATGGAAAGCAATGTGGGATTAAAAAAATCAGAAGTAATTCCAGTCAAACATTAAGCGCTGAAAAATTGAGTCCAATAACAGTTACTAACATTTAAAGTGTATATATCAGTTGTGGGCTTTTTGTATGTATAAAATGTCCTAATCCTTCTAATAGTGATGGCAAAAAAAAAAAAATAATAACGATGTTTTTTCATGATTCAATTTTTGTTTAAAGTTCTGAAAATCACTTCTGAATTCACCTTGACCAAGCAACGGGAGGCTGGTAACTGCCATATTATTTTCTGGCCATTGACGTCAAAAGCTGAATTGATAGTGAGAGCCCGGTCCTGTTTTTATATATCTGTTCTCTTTTCTTGTAAAATATGGAAGCGAGGTGTGTTGTAGCTACGTAAATTGAACAGATATATAAAAACAGGACTGCTCTCTCACTACTAATTTCTACTTTTGATGTCACGGACCAGAAAAAATTGGTAGTTACCAGTCTCTAATCGCTCGGTCAAAGTGAATCGGGAAGTGATTTTTCCAAACTATAAACGCATATAGCACCACGAAAAACATCGTTATCGAATTTTTCTTTTCCCATCACCATTAGAAGGGTAAGAACATTTTATACATACAAAAAACCCACAACTGATATATACACTTTAAATTTTTAGACTGGATCAAAAGAAGTATTTTAACTTTCAACAGTTTCAATTTTTTTACTCCGTTTCCTTCAGACTCTTAAGTTTTAGTCGTTAATAAATAAAAACGTTTTTGGTGGAATTCCATAAAAATTAAAGGTATTATTTACAAAAAGCATAAAAATCTCAAGTATCCGATCTTTAGAGCTATCTAGTGGAGATTGAGCCCAAATTCCATGCCAGCCTCGAACTTGACCCATGGACTCCATGAACACATTTGGTTTTAGTGTTCGTTGCAAATTTGGAAGTACAGTTCTGCACAATAAAAGATTTATGAGTAAAGTAAACGTGCCAGTCTTGCAGTTTACTTGGGCTTATCCAACGTTGATGCCATTTTGTTTTCGAGAACTGAACGGAGGTAATCTTCTATGACTCTTTGAACTGAAACGGAAGAAAATGCGATTAAAATCTATTCTACTAAAATTACGATTACAATTAAGCATTACTGCCACTATTACGTCCGCTACTCCTACTATTGTTGCCATTACTTTTACTATAAACACTTCCTTTGGCTGCAATATGCATGAAATGGGGTAAAATCTTGTCAAAAAAGGCACTTATTACTGTCAATTTTAACACTACTACAGCATTACTACTGCTGCTATACTTTAGTGAAACAAAAATACCATATGATTGTGGGATGTGGCTATCATGAGAAAATACAAGTATACATAGAGCATGCGTGCTAGTAGCTAAAACAACGCTATACTGAATCGAAGTGCACATTGGTAGCGAGCATTATCCAACAAGTTACGGTAGTAATTGTAGGGTTAATGCCCGTTACCAACGTAGCCTCAGTGCCTAATTCAGTGGCTTCAAGTTAGCTACCAGCTTGCTTGTGCTATCTATACTTGATGTTTTACTATTTTTCATTTAAAATAGTTTCCGTGTTTGTAACTAACTTTGGAAAGAGTGACAGTGTTGTTATTCATATTAATATCTTCATCTGTATTACAGACGACAATCTTCCATCTTGTTCTCTGCAACACATTGAGATACAGTACGCCACTTACCATGTTTGTTTCCAACAGCAACAGCAAGACTAAGGGCACTTCGGCCTTCATTGTTCACAGCCGTAAGATCTGCTCCGTTTTCTAAACAAACAGTAAAATTACAATACAATACAATATTATACAATACAATGCAATAAACTTTATTTCACGAGGGTGACATATTAACCTAAAATGTTTTCTAACATATGGCCCGCAAATAAACAAACGATGAAAAAAAATACAAAAATGCTATACAGACAAATACAATAATATCGTTAGATTACATTTGACTACATACAAATAGATAAAAGTTGAACGTTATGGATTGAAATCGTAATAAATAATGGTAAAAACAATGGTAATAATATAATATTTAATCAAATTAAACAATCCATTAAGGAAGAGTTAAACTGAAAGGCAACTGCATTTTAAGTGGTAGCGACAGGTATGGCAGCAGAGATCTTCAAGATGGGAGACAGCTTTAAGCTTATCTAGAGAAAAATACTTCACGGAGTTGACGTTTTATCAAGCACTGGAAAGCAGCGAGGGATGAAGGTGAAGATAAAGGCGAGGAAGCCATGTTCTTAATGTCTGAGTTTAGCGAATTGAAGAGCAGAGGAGCAGAGAACGAAAAGCAGCTCTTGCCAAAGTTCGTCCTTGGCTGTTTGAGTTCGAGATTATTTGAGATTATTTGTATAAATTACATTCTTTCTAGCAATAATCATAGATTTGTGAAATGTGTTCGATCTTTATTACCTAAATATTCAAAAGCCACAGCAAATCAGCCACTATCGCTAATTTGTGCTAAAAGCATCCAACAAAATTGTTGAGTATCGACAGAGAAATATGATTTCAAGGAGATATGAAGAACGACAATGAGCAAGTAAGGTCAAGAAAAAGAATACAACAAAGGATGTGCGGAGAATTAAATATGGCACAGACCTTTGCCTTACTCCTCTCAAATGGAAATCAGAGAGGAATAGGCGAAGATGTCAATCAGAGAGTCATGGCTAAGAACTATGCAAAACGAGGATGTAAGAACGGATCCCTTTAATGTCAGAGGAGGTGGAAACATTGGTAACAGGATAAACAGACAGATATAATTCTACACCAGCACAACAAACTAAAACAACAATAATACAACCACTTAAAGGGCAATATCAAACTTTCAATCAAAAGCCCTCTGCATATTATTTTATACTGAAATATTTATAAACATTTAAGAAAACGATTCGTTTGTAGCTGTGTTATTGGGTTGTGATTATTACGAAGAAGTCATTTCTGTCTATTTATACAATCCGCGTGCCAAAGAAACTTGCAAGGATTCAAAACGGAGTCTCCCCAAACATCTGTTTTTAAAATCAATTTTTACCAATTTTAAAGGCTTTGAACATTATACCAATATTCAAAATAAAACTGCAGGAAGTAACCCGAAATCCCACCTTGCAGGTAATTTAACTTGCAGGAGGAAAATGCTTAAAGAAAACAAAAATTACGCTGTTTTAGAAAATTTAAAAGCCAGATAGTACTTCTAGATGAACTCTTGCAAATTATAAATTATCTAAGTCAATCCTGGAAGTACTCCAACTATGGCAAGATAACTTGATCGTTCACACACACACTGTTTTAGGTAGTTCAAGAGGCCAGGAAAAGTACCACATTAATTTTTATTGAATGATATAATTGGGTGAATCCCTGGATAACTCAAATGTTCATACATATTGTTTCAGGTAATTGAAGAGGGCAGGAAGTACGAGTGACCTACCTGGGTCAATCATGGCCTGAGTATTCGACTGGTCAAACTCAATATTCCATGCATGTTTCGTAAGTATTACAAGAAGCCAAAAAGTAGTTAGAGACCATATCTTGCCAAAGATCTAACTGCGCCAAATACAGGTGTACTCCCAGATATCTTAATCGTTGGTACATGCTGATTTAGGTTGATTACCAATGGCCAAGAAGTACTTCAAACAGAGAAAATGTCCCAAGTATAAATGGGTAACATGATTGATTGCTTCATCAAATTCTCTATCACAAAAACTTTTCATTTCAGTAGAGGTGTTTGACACAATGTTCCAAATTAACTGTTCCAAGTTTGGAAATATAGAGTACTAAAGTGATGACGTCACAAAAACTTGATTTGTGAAATCACTAATTTGGTTGTAACATTCAGAAA